>JAEIFV010000697.1:0-168973 GCA_018904265.1 Lordiphosa collinella | reverse complement strand
GCGTCATCCGGTTATAAATTCCGTTTAATTCCGTTCACATGCTGTTTTGCCCGCATACTGATTCGTTTTACACATCACATAGCTCTCCATGGAGGAAATTAACTGGTTATTCGCTTATTCCGTGCAAAATACTGGATCCCTAAGCTCAGAGTCCTGGTGAAGTCCATAATCAGATCGTGCAAGGTTTGCTGATCCATAAGAAAAAGCTTCAGAAGTCACAATTATAAAGTTTTAGAAGAACCTCCATGTGTTGAAGCAGCAGGAACTCAACCACCCCACTACACTCATTTTGGTCCTTCGAGCCGGATGCGAGAGCATCAGATTCACTTAACTATGATGAGCGTCATCCGGTTATAATTCCGTTCACATGCTGTTTTGCCCGCCTACTGGTTCGTTTTACACATCACATAACTCTCCATGGAGGAAATCAGTTGGTTATTCGCTTATTCCGTGCAAAATACTGGATCCCTAAGCTCAGAGTCCTGGTGAAGTCCATAATCAGTTCGTGCAAGGTTTGCCGGCTGTTAGATCCACTTGGTCTCGCCCCTTTACTCATACTGGTGTGGATTTTGCGGGACCATTCGACATTAAAAATTATACAGGACGAGATTGTCTTATCACAAAGGGATATGTGTGCGTCTTTGTGTGCTTCAGCACAAAGGCAATCCATCTAGAAGCCACATCTGATCTGACAACGGAGAAGTTCTTGGCTGCTTTTGCACGCTTTATGGCAAGACGTGGGTGTCCTCAACTGATGTATTCTGACAATGGCAAAACCTTTGTAGGAGCCTCGAAAGTTCTCGCGAGACTTCTTAGAAGCTACTAAGGAGCTCATCACTTCCAAGTATAGCCATCAATCTGTATCTTGGCGATTTAATCCACCCAGCGCTTCACATATGGGTGGCTTGTGGGAAGCGGGCGTAAAAAGTTTAAAAACACTCTTCTATAAGTCGACTTCAACATTGGAAATATATATTCGAAGAGTTGTCTACCCTCCTTTCAAAGATTGAGGCATGCCTCAGAGTAAAAAAGGTATACTGGAGTCATGCAGGCAAAAGGAAGCATCTCCGACCCTATAAAGTGTATATATTCTTAATCAGCATCAACAGCCGAGATTATATAGCCGAGATAAAAAGTCCGCTTGTCTGTCTTTCTATCTGTCCGTCTGTCTGTATGAACAGCTAGATCTCAGAGACTAGAAGAGGTAGTAATTTCTGTTCGCAAACAAAGTTTATTTCGAATCTTTGTCACCACGCCCCCCTATAAAAGTTTTTGAATAACTCCTACAAAGAAATTTTCATAAAGATAAAGTATAATTAATTGCAGAGGTTATAAAAAACGTTGCGTACTTTTATGCGCTGTTTGCTAACATAACTATGCCATGTTTACATTAACGTTAATGCTCTGTTAATTAACATAAGGGAATGCTATCAAACATTAATTCCCCTGAGTAACGGGTATATCGAAGTCGTGCATGACCGATTTTAACTTTCGCTCTCGTTCAATTAGAATATAAGCAATAATTAAGTAAAACTTCACCTAAAATACAAACTAAATAACCATGCACTCATTTAAATCACAAGTAAATACATTTTCTTAAGCTTCGACTTGGCCTGATTAGATGTAGGGTTGGGTGATTGGTAGGGCCACCTTATCGTAATCTCACTTTTACCTCAGCGAAACTAACAAACAAATTTAATTGGTGGGATAATTTGATATTGTAGAATTCTCCCAGCTCTAAGCTTTTGAACGTTACGCTGTCATTAAAAAGCTTTTTGCTGAATCATCTATTTGAGTAGTTCTACCACTCCAAAGTCCAAGTAAATTCCCCAAATCATTTGTTTTGTCTTTATATTTTGTTTGATATCTTTGGTTTTATTAAACTTGACACACAAGTAGCTTTTGTTTTGAATTATTTTAGGTACATAAACGCGAAGGAAAACATTAAATAAAAACAAAACAGTTCCTCAATTTCAACAGGTTCTTAATTTTTTTGATCTCATTCTTCTTAAGTAGCACATAAAATAATTTCAGATAAATACTAGATATGGCGCTTTTCTCAGAATCTTCGTTTAGGTACATAAAGTGCGTAGAGCGACAAATAGAGAGGGTTCCTAGGTAGCATAGTATGTATACGTATATTTAGTGTCTTTTTTCTATAATTATTCGATGCTGCAGCACATGGCCGCCGTTTAATGCAAGCTGGTGGTGCGCTGAGCCTGATCCACCGTTGATACCAAAGGCTTCTCCACAGACGTCTTCTCCTGTAGTGATAGATTGGCCACGCTACTGGATGTGGTTTTGGTGGAGTATTGACTTTGACGTTGCATGCTACCGTCACGCGCGCTCAAACATCTATGACGTCCATTGGGTGGGTATGAGGGAATAGACAATGCCGTTAAAACTGATTAGAGTGGGTTAATTGAGTGGAGATTGGTACAGATAACAAGCACACACACACCGCAGATAAAATGGGGGTTAAGTGGGTAAGTTTATATGGAAACATGCCATGCTAATTGTTAGTTGGGGAAATCAGAGAATTACGATTAGAGGGCCTATTCAGCAGAGTTAATCACTTCATACTAGCTAACTGTGGTGGTTCACCTTACCGTATGTACAACTAAGGACCAACCTTGGACCTTGTACCAGTCTGGTTAGCCGTCAGCTTTAGCTTTCCCGGTTGGGTATTTACATCCGAATTCGTGGAGGTGGAGTTGGTAGAGTTTGTTTGACTCGAACCCGGTGGATTTGGCTTCAGTAGTCTTCATTAGGCGAAAATGTTTAGACAGGTATATAGACACAATATAGTTTGTACTTTATTGGACGGGTTAGCTACGAGTAATGGACGGTCTGGGCTTGGCTAGCCTCTGCGCTATTGGGCGGCAATAGCATTAGTGTTGGGTTCGTGTTTGGTATTTGTGATGGGATTAATGTTGTGACTGTTGGATTGCGTAAGCGATATCGAAAGCATTCTGCACGGGGGAAATACAAGAGAAGAGTTTTATGTCAAGGGAAACATTAAATTTTCAGTTGGTTTTTAACAAGTGCATGCAGTTAGTTGGTGGTACGAGAGGTAGTATTTCGACGCTGCACAACACTGAAGCATTCAACTGCTTACTAGACGGTGTGCGAGTGAACGCCACTGGTGGAATTGGCAAATGCATTTCGTATCACAACCAATTTTCGTATATGATTGGAGGCATCCATGAAGCGTTGACGCATAGAGAAACTGGTTCCGGCCACCGTAACGCTCTCAGTTTGCCTCAGGCTGCGCACGCGTATGGTTCTAAGAAGGTTTATACATTTTTTTCGGAGGGGGATTTGTGTTGAATACAAGGACAATCACAGGACTCTCACAAGTGGGGGACGGAACACGTAAAATTTAGTTGCTTCTTCAACACTCACCTGTTGGTTATCAAATGCTTGACCTTCTTCTTCATCACGAACAGCATAAAGATGAGAAATCCTTGCATGGCATTGCACAGATCGGATATGTAAAAGATTTTCGACCACTTCTTATCGTTGCCCACGAAGAACGATATAATCTCCGAGGACCAAGTAACGCCCATTATCAGGAACAGTCTTAGGAACAGACCAAATCTGAGGGTATGCCAAATGCGACGAGCGCTTAGAGGTGGAGTTGGATTTGTCTATCAAAAATCACTTACTTATCCTTTTCGGTACGCAAGTTCTTAGTACTATCCTCACGTGCGATGATCCTTGCCATTTCACGCTGTACTCCATGTATTTTAAAGGCAGTCATTACAAACATCACCGTGTTGGCCACTATGATGAAGAGTATGGGTCCAAAGAAGTAAATCATGGCCGACCAATTGCGCATATCCAGCCAACATAATTCACCATTTCCAATGCCAGGCTTCAGATTAGCCGGCCAATTGGTTTGCTCTTGAGCAAACCAGGTGAAGCCCAGGAAAACCACAGCCGAGCCCCAAGAGTACAGGGAATAGAAGAGGAACCGTTTCTTCTCCTGGAAACGATTAATGCCGCGAGTGCCACGGAAGTTATGCCACAGATCAAAGCTGATCACATTAAGCCATAAGAAGGAAGACATGAAAAAGTAGTAGGCGGTATAACCATAGACTTTGCAGGACGTTCCCTCAGGATCCAGGCTGTGGGTCAGCAAAACACAGCATAGTAAGGTGTAACCAATGGATAGACCCAGTAGATAGCACACCAAAGACTTTCCATGCTGATTACGCAACTCGGGTATCAGCAGGTAAACTGCTATTGTCAGCATCATAAAAGGTATGGAGAACAACATTGCTGTGGATAAAAACAAAAGTTATTAAATGCTTCACTCTTCTCAACCCATTCTCACCATAAGCATTTATAATCTTCACCGTGCTGTGTTCATTCTCCATATCACAATTCGCCGGATTCAGTATATAATAATCATCCGTCTCATTCACATAGGTGGGCACCAAGCAAAACTCATTCTTTCCTATCCACGTCATATCATCTTCCCTTAACATTGTCCCATTTTTATATAGCACATAGGTATCAAAACTATTCGTTTCCGGCTGAAGCGAAAACATCTCGGTGCAGGGTCGAAAACTTTGCATCGCAAACTGCTGGAATATATTCACTGGCTTAATGGTACCATTCTCGAATGTCACATTCAGCACCGGTTCAGGCCATATCCTTTTATCCATCGAATCATTGCGGCACTGTCCACTCTGGCTGTCATACACCTGACCCCAGGGACAGCATATGTTCAGGCAGGCTTTTAATTTGCATATACAACCACGTATATGCGGTTCCACATCCACTCGCTGTATCAGATCCTTGTATATATAATCGTAGTTACCCACTAGATTACTTGGTATCAGTATACCTTCGTACTCATAGCTGCCATTCGGAAAGCTTTGGTAGCCAGTCAAATTAACCGTATCAAAGAAGGTGCACGGCGTGTGTAGGCCATCACGCTGATGATAGTCTCGCTTATCGCTCGTGGCATGAACACCAAATGAGGAGCCCGGTATCAAACGAAAGAGAACCAGGCAGGTGAGGGCCAGTAGAGTAAGACCACAGTAGAGGGAGCCACCTCTTTGCTGGATGTGTTGAGGCATTTTGAAGATCCTGTGGGTGGATGGAAAGAAAGTATTAGTTTGCAACAAGTTAATTTAAAAAGTAAATAAAAAACTTAAAGTAAAGATAAAGATATAGATGTAAAGAATGTGCAGTGTACCACAAGACTTGGCAAAGTTAGAGTAAGATAGCTTCAAATTTCAAACTTTATGTAGAGATAAAGATAAACGGTGGTCGATGAAAAATTGTATTTAAATTGTTTTGGCCTTTTTTGGTAGTTTAGTGTAAAAATAAAATATTAAAAAAATTTTTTAAAAAGGTTCAGACCAAAATGGTGACCATTCTGCGTCGATTACATTGAATTTCATCAAAATTGGTCTCAGTGTAACTTGAGATATCATGTAATATTACACATAACTCTGACCTGAGAAAACCCGTTTCTAAAGTTGTAATCTTGCATTGCCGTCATCTATACCGTCTGTTCAAACGGTTTCTTTCTTTATCATACTTCATCTTGTTACTTTTCATAAAAGGTCATCAATGTTTAGTTTGAAATGCAATCGTTTATACTAAAATCTCCTGATTTCAATATTTCCCTGGATAGGTTGATGGAAAATTTACTTGTACTGAACCTAATTTTCCGACGAGCTTTCAAATTGACATTGATCTTATGTTTTTTCTGTGTACATACATTTCATAACTTTTGGTACGGATTGTGACACTTGAAGAATGAAAGCAAATAGCCTTAAATACTCCTAAAAATCCAAAAAACATGACATCTTACATCTAGTGGGAATGATCGAAGATAAATTCAAGCGCAAACAGCGTTACCCACAAATGAATATTTCCTAACTTATAGTACATTGATTAAATACAGAACTGAAAATGTAACTAATAAAATGAATAGTTAAATGGTTGCATAACTTTTGTGCTAAGAGATTAATAAAGCTAAGTCATTAACTTATAATACCCAAAAATGGTCCCCCAAACCAAACTTAGGTTTATTATCAAGGGAGCCCCTAGCTGATTAGTGAATCATCCCTTTGATGGCCAACTGACGTATTCAACAGGTTTTGTAAGCAAGGTCAAGTTGGTTTAGTACGTCAGTTTATGTCAATTAGTACGCACAACGAGTCCTATGGGGACATGTGCTAACAACATGGCCACCCACTGGTTTAGCCGACCAGCGCCACCGTGGGGCATTAATCATGGGGTCAGAAAACAAAAACAAAGAACAGCAGTAAACATTTATGAAGTCATGTTAAATTGATACTAACTGCCGTTGTCTGTCAATACCGGTGTCATCTGTCTACCCCTGCGTCAGTCTCTCACACCAATTTTCAAAGCATTGCTAATGTTCCGCCATAAATTCATTAGAATTGCGTATAGTTCACCCATCCACCCACCCACCCATGTATTTATATAGATGGCCTATCTTATCGGGGGAAAATAAAAATAAGCTTAATTTCATTGATCGGCCGGCTGATTGTTTGCTCTCTCGTGTGACATTGACAGCCGCGTGGGCCGTGGAACGAAGAATTAGCACGTTAAATTTATGACCCCACCCGCTGTTGGGTAAACACGCATTAAGCACTTATAATGCCTATCAGCCATTTGGAGCAAATTAGCATAATTAATCGGACAGGAAGAATTTCCACAAACATTTTCGTACAGATCTTCGAAGCCGCCACCACCTACCTCCAAACAATAATCGAAATTTTCTCGAAAATAAAACAATGAAAACAATTGGCCATAAAATTGAAATATGGCCAGCGATTTGCAATGTTATTTCGAATTTATCTGTGTATGCCAAACAAATTTTGATAAAAGCAATAATTCTTTTATATCTTTTTGTTTATTTATTCAAATGGAAGCAACAATTTGCTGCTGTTTTAGATCAACTGATTTTTCTCGGGGGTAAATGTTCTAGATTAGTTTCGAATCGCCATAAGACTGAACGATTTAAAATGCTGATCAGCGTTTACAGAGCTGTAGACCTTTGATTCATCATCAGTTTTGCATTAATATGAGGTGTGGTTTGTCAGTCATGTGTAGGAATATTAATCATGGATATATATTATGCATAGGTGAGGCTGAAGGAAGGCTTGAAGCTTGCTTTTCGATTTTGAAAAATTCGTTTGTTTTCTTTGGTTTCTCAAGTGAATTTTTAGCTTAAGGTTTGACACCATAGCAAAGTGCAACATATACACTTTGGTTGAAGTTTCAGTCTTATTTTAAGATAAAGTCATACTTTTCCCCAATTTTGACTGACTGCTTTAAACAAGCAATGGGAAAAAACAATGAGTGTAATAGAAAAAGAAAGTCTAACGGAAGGAATGAATTAATAAAACAAGAAAGAAGGTCGGTCAAGCCCGACTATAACATACTCTGTACCTGTGAAGTGCTGCCCATCACCCTTGCGACTGGTGCTGCCCATAACTGTTTGTTTTTCTTATAACTCGACAACCGTTCATTCGATCTTAACTATTCCTTTGGCGGATCGATAAATAATATTAATTACTAAATATGTCCAGAGGTATTACGTTTTTTTCGATTTGCGGGGGAGGGAAGGGGCGTGGCAAAAATTGAAAATTAACTTGATTAAAACCGGACTCTCTCCGCTGTACTGCCAAACATTAAGAACACACTTCGCTTATATGAGGAAGATAATTGCCTTGCCGTTTGGTAAAAACCATTACCAAGGACTTACAGTCAAAAGTTTCACAATGTTTTGAAGTCTGGAGCAGGCTGGCGGAGGTACACGGTGTAGAAATCAGCATCTACAACTCAGATTCGTGGGAAGAGTCACACCTTAAAATTGTGCAAAAAGTCAGCAACAGCCATACGCTAAATCAAATTCAACAAGCAAGAGCAAGCGAACACAGAGAGTTCTACAGGCAACTAAACTATTCGTTGGGAGAAAAAAACTATTTTAACAACCAGTACTGCCAACTTCAAATCTCCACAATATTCAGAGCTAGGTGCGAAATGCTGAATCTGAACAGCAGATGCTACATCAGGGGTATAGAAGTCAATTGCACTTTGTGCAACCTAAACGTGAAGGAATCGTTGCATTTCATAAGAGTATGTCCGATTTTGGGTGAAATCAAAAGACTATACTGGCAACAAACACGACTCTCATCGCAAACAGCTCATCATCCACGAAAACTGGAACACCCTCTGCCATTATATTAAAGATGCTTCAACTTACAGATGGCGCATACACACGGAAGACTTTTTAGTTATTGTTAGAAAACTTTTCTGTATTATCAAATGTATTATATACTAAAGCTGACGGCAAACTGCCAAAGCTAGTTTACATCGATTTTGTTTTCAAATTTGTAAACACTTCCAATGTATTTAAATTTACTTTTAGGTAAATAATTGATAAAAATATAATCTGTACTAGTGCTGCAAAACTATCGATAGTTACGCCATTCGATATTTTCGATAGTTTTCAGACAAAGATTCGATACTATCGATAGTATTATTTTCTCTAAGTTCAATAAAATAAATGAAAAACAGAAAATAAAGATCGGAACTCCATTTGTTTAATTAAAAACATCAAAGCAGCTCAGGAGCTAGTGTGCGCTACAGCTGTGCAAGAGGTCGTGGGTTCGATCCCGCCTCGGAACATCTAATGAAAAAGTTTTTTCTTTGAATAAAACTTTACACCCGGCCACCCCTCTCTGCTGTTGGCGCCAGCTTTGTCGTAATTAGCCATGAAAAGCTTCTCAAACTGCCGTTCGGATTCGGCGTTAAGCTGTAGGTCCCTTTCTCTAGTGCGAAAAATTAGAAGCGCACAAGCCAAGAGATTGAGAGAGGCTCGGCTTTGGCCCTTTGGGGCTGTGTCAAGCCATCTTAAAAAATTTAAAAAAAAAAGCAGAAAGCATTCCTTAAACTATTTGTTCACATTTTTGCCTCTTGCATTTACATTAATTAACCTATTCAAACGAAATTTATTTCTACATAGACTGATTTGAATAACGATCACGAAAAATTAACACCAAAGTTTGGTTCTGGTTCTTAAGATACCATCATTTAAATATGAAATATATAAACTTTTCTGAGAAATTTCATTTCTTCGGCAAGTTTAAAAAACGAAATTAACTGTCTAATAGGCCATTGCATTCAAAATATGACTGCATTTACACTTTTTAGATATCATCGCGCTTTTAGAAGTTATGGCCAAAAAACTATTGAAATTTCCGACTAATTTTACCTAATATTCACCACCAAAATGTCTTAAAATTATGAAATTACAACGTAAGTATTGTGAAACAAAAGAGTTGATACTAAAAAGTTATTTTACTTTGGTTTTTCTTAGCTTAGAGCAAAATTTTATAAGAAAAAGTAGAAAAATTCAATAGTTTTTGGGCCATAACTTCTAAACGTGCGATGATATAACAAAAGTGTAAATGTAGCAAAATTGGGAATACAATGGTCTACTAGATAGTTAATTTCGTGATTCTTTTCGATTGGCAGATAAATTTAGGAAATTTCTTAATCTTGCCGAATAAATGAAATTTCTCAGAAAAGTTCATGTTTTTTATATTTAAGTCAATATTATGGTATCTTAAGAACCAATGAATTGTATATGTTTTGAGCGGAATGTTCTGATTCATCAATTAATTTTTTTATTGATAAAAAAGCTGCTCGCAATACAAAATCTTTCATAATAAAATGACACGTCACAGTTAAATAACTCTCATTCGCACGTGAAGACCAGACATCAGTGGTAATAGCACAATAATTTTTGTTTCATGCTTCCGAAGAGATCAGCCATATGTACATTTTGAAGAGTCTTATGTGATGGTAATTTGTAACGGCTATCAAGCTCTTGAATAAAATCAATAAAATCCAAGTCGATCGCTATAGAATGCGGCCAGACGCCAGAAGCTACAAACTTAATCAAAGCTTCTTCAAGTATTTTTTTGCGAATTTAGTGATCTTCGTAAAATTGACTTATGTTGGGTTTATACTGCGTTGCAGAGTGTCACATTTCAGTGTAACAGTGTCAAATTCATTTGGAGCTGTGAAACTGTGACACTGAAATGTGACACTCTGTGATGCAGTATAAACCCAGCATTATGAAAGGGGCTATTGTACAAGACAAGCTTTGTGAATCATCTAAATTCAATGTTGGGTGCACTGAAAAATTGGAGGGCCACTATCGAAAGTGAAAGCGACACACGAATCCAAATATTCGATTCCTCGATAGTACTATCGATATTTTTGCAGCTCTTCTTTGTACCTCTCAAAGTTTGTGTTAAGGTGTGTGAAGCGCCGTGTTGCCGTGCAGCTTACAAAATTGTTTGTTTTTTTTAAACCTCGACTATCAATTACACGGTGTGACAGTCAAAAAACTTCTGGGATGCGACATAGTGTAGGTTGTAGATATAGTTAAATGTAGCATTGTGGCATACCACAAATTTTTCGTGCACATCAAAATTTGGAATAACGGTTAAAAGTCCGTCTTTTCGAGGTTGATATAGTTAAAAAATCATATTTCTTAAACTAGGCGTCCTATAATAGTTTGCAATGCGTCTTTGGAAAGAGAAATGTAACACCTTTCCAACGGTGTACTACATTGCAATCTCGGATAAAAATTGGGGGGAGCTACATGAAAAACAAATAGAATTTTTCAGTTTTTTGCGACGTCACCGTACTTTAAATGAAAATGAATAGGTCAAATTTATATAAAACTATTTAATTTTGGTATGCAGTTTCAAAAAAACATTTAATTTTGCTTCTTCTGCAACTTAGTTTATTAAAATCGAGTAATATTTGGTTGAGTTATTTAACTTTTTAGGAAAAAAACCTTAAAAAGCCTAATTAAAACAAGTAGGAATGTTGGGGAAGCCCGACTATAATACACTCTTTTACCCACAAAAGTGTATGCTCAGTGTAAATTTAGATGCTGCAGTAGCTGCTGAAAGCCATGCTGCTACTGCGCTGCAGCAGAGAAGTTTCTTTCGCTTATATCTTGACTATCGTTCATCCGATCTTTACCAATCCTTTGGTGGGCCGATAAAGAATCCAGATTACTAAATATGTCCAAAAAGTACGAACCTTCTATCTATAAAACTGCCGAAGATATGACGTTTTTTCTAAATTTCGGGGGCGGGAGGGGGCGTGGCAATAGTTGATAGTAAGCTTGATCTGCCTGTAAGCATATGAAGCTTATGTTCCATACATGTCAAACCTCTATCTCATACCATCTCTGAGATCTATTTATTAATATAGACAGACGGACTGACAGACGGACGGACAGACAGACAGGCGGACAGACTGACGGACAGACGGACATGGTTATACAATACATATTCTTCAATAATTTACTCTAAAAACTCAACAATTTTTCGGTCGACAGTGCTATTATGGCGCGACTCATCACCATATTGCGAAAATTTCGTTATCCGAAAAACTTTAATAACTTTGCTAATTATTGACCGATTTTAGAAAATAGGCATACGTTCTAACCGTGAAGATGTGTTGTTCTTAAACAATAAAACAAATATTGGGGGTTTCTAACCAAATAGTGTTCAAAAACGTCACCAAAGACAAAAAATGGGAAAAAAAAACAATCAAAAATGGTTTACGTAGCAAATACTCCAAGATAAGAAATGAATCCTGATCAGTCATATATGGTATCTTTAAAGACCTAAATTTCTTCTTTCCAAAACCGGTAAGAAAATAAAAATCATTTGATATATGACAAAGTTATGGGCGTATAAGTGAGTGTTTGTACGAAAAAAGGCTTTTTTACCGTTATTCAAAATTTCGATGTGCACTAAAAAATTCTAGTATGCCACAAAAATCTACTGAACCATATCTACAACCTACGCTACGACTTATCCCAGAAGTTTTGTTTTGATTTTTTTTTGTCACACCGTGTTATCCGATCCTTACCATTCCTTTGGCGATAAATAACCCTGATTACTAATATGGCTTCCTTACTTAAGCACATTTTCAAAAAAGCTATCGTCATCACTGAAAATGCAGTTGGCTGTCCTCATTGTGTTGCTTCTGCACTTTCATTTTGAAAACATCTGTTTTTTGTTTACAATTAACCAAGTAACTAGCACAAAGGCATACAAATTAAACATAAGTGATAAATAGGAGTTATTTAGCTGCTAGAAACATAACATGTAATGTTGCCACGGGCTTAAAGTGCATCCATGTCAATTTCTTCTCTGTTAATGCTAGAATAATTGGGGGGTGAAGCCATTGGTGTGTTCAGGCCAGAAATCCAAAAGATGGCTTGTGGCCTCTTCAGACCAATTGCAAATCCATTGGGAGTTTTAACTTTCTGCAATTCATTGGGTTATTATTGAAATTTTTGATAAGTTAGATACACGCCACGTCTAGAAACGACAATCCTAAACGAAACGTTATTCACCCTGCTAAACTCCACACGAAAATGAAGAAATCAGAAAGCTACACGTGGCGCTTAGAAAAACTACACGAACGTGTAATAAAACAAGTACGGGAGCTGCAGTCGAGTTCGGTTTTCCTTAACAACACACAAAATACCCAATGCTAAACCCTTGATTTTCGGTTGTTTTTTGTCCGATCTTATTGATCTTGACATTGGGCCTTACATGATATCTATAAAGTCTCCAGGTTTAACTAAACTTTGGCTCGAAAGTTTTTTGCGCTAAAGGGGGGAGGGGAGGAGGAATTTTCTAAATCTGAAACAAACTCGATTTGAATCTGGCATACACCTACCTACATGGAAAAATTTGTCTCTGAGATCGACGCGCTCATAAATCGACTCGGCTGTTAGTGCTGATCAAGAATATATATACTTTAAAGGGTCGCAAATGCTTCCTTCTACCAGTGACATACTTTTGCACAACTTCATGATCCCCCTTTACCCATTTTCAATGGGAACAGGTTATACAAATTAGCATTCATGATTGCACATCATATCCATTCAGCACAACAATCGAACTACATAGATCCATTGATTTTTGGTCATAGATGGTGAACAATTCCATAGATCAATGCATGTTTAAGGTCTATTTATTACTTGTTTAATTCTTTCAAAATTGTATGATGGCCATTAATTGGTGAATTCGAAGCTATTTAGCTTACAATATCAAACACTTACATTAAAATATTGTAAAATTGTATATTTTGTAAGCTCCTTCAATGAAATACCAATGAATACAAACAAACAAACTGTTCAACTCATAAATGACGATAAGATAATGTTAAGAGACAAAGACTTTTGTATATTGATTCTTAGAAAATAGACTATAAAACTGATTACTGTTTATAATACTTACACTTGTTCCACAAGGGAAATCTTAAAGAGTTTCCCTACGTGTGAAGTTGCAGAACTTTCGGGATAAGTTTGTATAATTCGTATAATTTTCGATTTGTCTTTGGCGAGTAAGGTCTGAGGCTCTTCAAGTGATTTCATAGTGCAATGTACTCGGCAATAATGTAATCCATATGCGGAAGAATCCGAAAAACACACGATAATAAAAGCACTGAGTAATTATGATTCATGGGACTTTCGGTAGCGGTAAAAAACTTTTAGCGGCAGCTGTTGAAAGCTACTAGACTCAACAGAAATCCTATTAAAAAGCCATTTTAATGAAAGGCACTTAAATCAAATAATGTATGTATGAAATTTGGCCACAAAAAATACCGCAAAACGATTTATCGTCTGCTGATAGTAGGACACTTTTTTTGGGGGGGAATGTGTCACGCGGCGTCTACGCAGTTTATTACAATTCGAAGCGGAAATCTCAAGACACAGATATAAATATAAAAAGAACCATGTTAATGGCCATTATAGGAATCATTTTCTTCGCGGAAGTAATTAAACGCTAGGGAATGCGTAAAACTGTTCTTTTGTATATACTATCACTGTACGTTTTTGTTTTTTACTATATTCCCTTCTGCGTTATCAACATTTGGCGGTTAGTCTCATATCAGAAGTCGAAACACACTAATCGTCGTGTGTCTCCGCGGCTGGAAAAGACAAACGACGAACCACAAAGAAAAGGTTGCAAAAAAAAAGACCTGAGAACTCACCACAAGTTGAGGTGAGATAGATAAGCCAGCGGTTAAGCAGTGACCCTGACAGTGAAGCAAATTTATGAAAAACCAACGCCTGAGAGTTAGTAAACTGGTAGAAAATGTGCAACTTAAGAACTTACTTTTAAATTTAAAATTTTAAAACTGCTAAATCTAAGGATGATAACGGTTGGAGGCTAATACATATTACTTAGTATCTTTTTTAAAAATTTGTCTTTAGTTCTCTGTTGATTCACATGATTAAGTGTGACCATTTGTTGCATTAGTGTAACGGTGTGACCATTCGATTAGTTCGATAGAGTTGCTTACAATAAATGGCTTTCATTGCTTTGGGGAATCGAAGCCCAAAAAATATTGCTTTCATGCATGAATCCCGTCACGTCCTGATCCAGATACACATCTATTTCGTTGCGTCCCAAAACCTGAACCTAATTTTGCAATACAATCCCAGTCGCATTTGACCTAAGACTCTTAGCTAAATCTATGTGTAAATATTTTGATTAAAGTTGAATTTTTTTTTAAGTGCAGCCCCCTACCCTTAAAGTGGTCATTAGTTTAGCATATCTCACACTCACTGAACTCTTTCTAGTACAGTATTTTTATTTCAACAAACTTTCCCACTGGCAATTTTCAACACTCAAGAGCTGTCCGACCCATTGATGGCACTCAACTTTTTTTTTCTTCCTACGTCTATTTAATTTTCTAATTCGCGTGAAATTCCTCCGATAGCACCAGAGAAGAGAGAACGAAAGAGGCTCTGTAAACAATGAAGGAGTCCAGCAGACACACACACGGCCAAAAATAAAACACATGGGCCTTGCCCCTCAAATCCATTCAATTGATTGCGATTTAGCAGCGGGCCGCAAACTTGGCAAATATTTTACGTTTCCTGATACTCGTTCTTGCCACACACAAATGAGCACATCAACAGCAACAGAAACCAATTTTTTGGAAGATAAACGAGCGTCAACATTCAATGTGTTTCACACATTAAAATTGATGATACTTTTTGTCTGAGAAAGCTTGAAAAAAATTAAAACAATTTATTGAAATGTGTTCGAGGTGACGTTTAAATGCTCTTAAATATTTTGATTTAGAGGCCCATTCAATAAATTTTGTTTATTATAAAATAAATTAAAATAGGAATAGATCAGTACATGCTAAGTACATGTGCAAAAGCTGGTTTTCCCTTTTGTATTGAAATCTTTTGTGCATCAAAGCTTGAAAAGAATAAATACATATCGACTTGAATTCATTCGCAACATCTGGAAAAGATCTTTTCAATTTCTTCTCTAACTTTTATACTTGGGAAATATATGGCATTACAAAACAAAGAAGAAAGAAGTACTAACAAACTGCTTGCAACATTTACCTGAATCCCGTACCCTACTGTGATAATAGTTTTAGTTCTGTTTGTGTCAGTTCTTGTGATTTTCTAGAAAGTATTCTTAAGATCAAATCAAATTTTTTTGTAACTTCTTCTTCCTTTTCTTCTCGAGCATATAACACATACGTGTAACACAGTTCTCACCACTTTATCTTTTCCTGAAATATGGAAAATAGCAATATCTCATTCCTTGTTAGGTTATTTTCCTCTGCCCATTGTACCGCCACGTTGAAGGAATCTATCACGTTATCAGTGCTAATTCGGCTCTCTTCTTTCATTTGATCTTTGTTGCTCCCGATGCTCTCGTCATTTCCAATTTCATCGTTTATTTCAAAAAGTACGCCTTTCTCGTTGCTACCATTCGCCCATTTCATTATTTCGTACTCAGTTAAATCATTTTCGATTACCGAATTGTACAGGCTAACCAGGGGGATATCGTCATTAGCCACAAATGGATCAGCCGGTATATTAAATTCTATTTTGTCGATCGATCAAAACGGATGTTTAAATGAACTCAAGACAACAGATCGTGGGACTTCAATCCAGGCTTCAACTATCAAAAACGTTACGTTTTTTTTCACCGGAAACCGTCAAAATTCTTATGCCGTGAGGTTTTTTGTATTTATTAAGCCAGCCATCACTGGCTGAAAGATCTTCGTGTCCATTGAGTGAACTTTTTAACTTTAGAACTTTGACCTTGAGCTTCTCTTTTGAAACCAATTCGTTTGTTTCTCTTCGTAGTAAAAACCAATCGTATAGTTGATCATCAATTTCAAGATTTTTTAATGGCTTCATTCGCTTGTTTTTTCTTGGACAAATATATGTTTTTGAGGCAAACTGTTCCAAATTTATTTGTATTGTTTTATATCCTCGCCAAAGTAGACTTATGGATGTTGAAGCTTCTGCAGATCTCTGTTGGTGGCTTCCCATCTTGGAGTTCATTCAAAATTGATAATTTTGTTTTTGAAGAAATTAAAACTCTGCTTATCTTCCCCATTTTTACGGAACAATAAACATAATAAAGAAAAATTAAACCATTGTTGCTTTTACAGAAATTTTGGAATCAAAAAAGTTGCTAATACAGAGGTTGCTACAATAGAAAGTTGCTTATGTAGAGGTTGCTTATAAAGAACGCATACTGTAGTTAACAATTCACTGTTAACTGAAGTGCAATCAGGATTTAGGAGGAATAGAAGTTGCACAACAGCCATAGTAAATATAGCCGATGAAGATGAAAGCAATGTGATCTTCTTTACGCTCTTTGATCACAGCAAGGCTTTTGACACTGAGAATCAAGATATTCTTTATACATAACTCAATAATATTTATAATTTTACAAGTACTGCAGGTCACCTTATCAGATCATATTCAACAAATAGATTACAGGCCGTGGTCTCTGTATCTTCGTCTTCTAATTTTTAAGACCTTACGGAACACCTCGCCTCAAGGTTCGGTTTTAGGACCATTGTTGTTTTCAGTATACTTATGTTAATGATATTCAAAGTAATTTATCTGATTGTAAAGTTCATAAGTACGCTGATGACGTCCAGATATATGTTAGTCATCCGTTAGATAATGTTATTGATAATATCAATGTTTGTAATAACGAACTTTTAAAAATAAACAGGTGCGCTAAAGAAGGCGGGCTTGGACTGAATCCGTCCAAAATCTAAATGCATACATAAAAGACCCATGAAAACAGCACATCTGCCCAAACTTTCCATCACTGATACTCCGATTAAATATGAAAACCAAGAGTCCAACTTAGGAATCATATTTAACAACACAACTTTCGTGGAGTACTCATGTTATTAAAGCGTGTGGTATGACGTATGGACTGTTAAGGGTCGCAAGTGTTTCTTCCTGTACAAATTAAGTTACTAGTTCCAAAGACTTATCTAATACCCTCACTTTTCTAAGGAATTGAAATTTTCGGACACTCCAATGTAGATGACATGAGAAAATTAAAATTAATTAAAACAATTGTTAGATATTTTTATAATCGTCGAGTCTCTGACCATATAACTGTTTTGGGATGTACGATAAATATAATCCTCAGCCTAAAGGAATGGATTGACTTCAGAACATTAATATTTTACACAAAGATTTTAGTTACAAAAGAAACAAACTATCTGTACTCCAAGTTACAGTTCTCTGTCTCTCAAAGAACACTCAACTTAATTAATCAGCGATTTTCATACCTGCTAACCGACTAGGGAATGAATTGAATCTATACCAAGCGAAACGCATTTTAAAGAATAGTTTGAAAAAAGTTAAGTAACAATTTTAGTCTAAGTTAAATACAAAAGCTAAATGTCTGTCAATGTGACTAGTGCATTAAATAAAAGTTGCAACTTTTAGCGCTGGACTCAAGTGCCCCGACAACAAAATACCCTGTTCCCTTGACTTCTTGTGTTTTCATACACATACACACACACTCCATAAGAGTATGGTCTCTGAGATCGACGCGTTCATACAGACGGACAGATGGGCGGACAGACGGACATGGCTAAATCGACTCGGCTGTTGATACTGATCAAGAATATATATACTTTATAGGGTCGCAAAAGCTTCCTTCTACCTGTTACATACTTTTGCACAAATTCATGATCCCTCTTTTCCCATTTTTAATGGGAACAACACAATTCCACAAAAACAAAATCGGATGACTATAGCATATAGCTTCAGTATGAAAGATTGGTCGAAAACGAAGTTCTAGTGAGGAAAACTTTTTTGTTATAATTGGGATCGCCTCCAAATTTCGTAATTAACAGTTTGTTATGCTTTTCCATAATTGCAGAAAGTTTGGTCGAAATCGGACATCTAAATAGTATTGCTCCCATAGAAAAATAAGGAACGAAAATTAGTCTTATTTAGAAAAACAAACTGCAACGGTATACAAAACTTCGGCCGAGCCGAAGTTATTTTTCGCCTATTTTTTTTGGTAAATTACCATCATGTTTCTTACGATTGCATTCCGAATACTACTGCAACATGAAGGGCCAATAAGAGAATGTAGGCTGACATGTGGGAGGCGAAGTTTGACACAGAATTGCATGCAAAGCAATCCAACCAGCTGTTTTTTGTTTACGTTAGTGTGACCGTATAGCTCATCCGTCAGTGGAACAAGGAAAATTCATTTTTTTTTAGAATGACCTCTAGATTGTGCCTTTGGTACAAGGGTATTATTTTCGGATGAGACAGATGACCTCGAGCTAGCCAAACAAAGCTTTCGGAAACCTGAAAATTAAATAAAGAAACATATCAAACAGAATGGCGAAAGTTTTTGCTGTCATTTCTCATACCGCCAACCGCAAAAGGAGATACTTTTAAGTTCACAGTTGTTTTTGGAAGACACAAATTTAATTGCGTTGCAGACTAGCAGTGCATGCATTTTGTTGTGTCGGGCCAAGCGTTGCCTATCGCTGGTCTAAACCATAAGACTATCATAGCAAAATTGGTATCTCATCTGAGTACAGTCCCCAAGGACTACTAGAAAATACAAAGGGACAGATTTATTCTACAAATCCACTAGTTTGATTGCGAAAGCCCTCAATTCAGATGGTACTTAAGAATCGAAATGCAATTTCAGACAGTTTGGGCCATTCATCAATATCTTTCCTCCAATATGCTATTGGGTTCATGTCGTTTATGTCATATCTTTATAGGATGGTTTATCCGGTGAATTGTGCTCGTGTGCTACTTCTTTATTGGCCTCCCACACTAAAACGAACGGTTAATTTTAATGTGACCATAGTAGTTTTTTCTGTCATATCATTAATAATAGAATTATATCAGAATAGCCCTTATCGTCGAACAAAATATCGATAAATCGATGGACAACCCTACTTCAATAGAGATAGGGCAAGAAACATAACGATACAGGCTGCAAATCGGTCCATAACCGAATCTTAACCGGTTCTGTCCGTTTTTTTTGGGTCCTTTGAGTCGGATAGTGCACTAAATTTTCTAAATTATAAGTCTTCCGAACCGAAAACAGGAATTGGATTTGTAAAATTTTCGCTGCACTTTAGCAATTTACCAGATCCTTATCCGATGGAAAACCCATTTGAAGTTCTTACACTCAGGCTAATTTTTCGTAATATTGGACTCGACTAAATAACAAAAAGTCGATTAAAAACCAGGAGTCGATATCAAAGTTTATTGACCCTAGGAGAAAAAATCTAAAAAATAAAAATTTTCAACTTTGTAAATAATAGAGAAAATCTTAAAAGAACTCGGTTAAATTTAATTTGATAAAGAGTATTCATAATTTTTACTACTTGTTTATTTTTCAGCGATAAGTGCGACATTTCAATGTCTACGCTCGTTAAATTGTGGGAAACTTAAGATTTATCTTGAGTTTACCCCAGAGCGCAACTTGTTAGCTAATGTAAATTATTAGCGACAGGAAACGTTTGAATTCAGTTGATGACTTTCGGATAAAGATAAGGTCGACCCATTTAAAAAGTCAACATCGCCTGCATTAAACTAATTAATTTGTAATTTCATTACGCTTTTCGCTTTGAAGGGGGCAAGCGAAGCATTCGTATAACTTCTCCATGCTTATCACGCAACAGAATGCAAGTTTTAATCGCAGCTAATAACCTAGTTGTATATAGGTAAGAACATTGTACATATGTTTATATATGAGCTATTTGAATGAGTGTTGAAAATATTTACAAATACAATATTTGTGTCGTTTTTTTCGAAGGAACTGCTCAAAAACTCATACACCAGGCTGCTTGGAAATAAACAAAACCTCAAAGCAAACAATAAACAATATCCAACAATTCACCGCCAAATGTGCAAAAGTATAAACAAATTAAACTTTGTGCAAGAAACTGAGAGAATTGAGGCAAGCTGGTGCGCGAAGTGCGTCTAGACTCGAAAAAGGCATTGAAATGTTTCTGGTGGGTGGCAACAACCAATTTCCGGTGACTCAAAGTTGCAACAAGTGTTTTGGCTTGCATCTTGATTTTGTTAAGTACTCAAGTCATTTGCCAAGCAATTAGTAAAGTTGCTGAGCTATTGCTAATTTATTACCCAGAGGTACAAGTCAATTAACTGACTAAGCTTTTGAAATCTGTTCTTTAGGGTTCTTATAGAAAGTTATTTGCTGAAGTCTAGATATGCTTTGTGTGGAAATTATTGCTTACAAGGGAGTGAGTAATCTAGGGGCCTGCCTGCCGTGATGAGCTAGAAATTTCTGATATAATTGTATACTTAGTGTTCAGTGCATCGAACCTCAGGAAAGGCAGTTCAAACAAGTATAAAAGTGGGTACATACGGGCTGATATATACTCTGTAATTGCCATAGTTTACTCTTATTTTATATATCTTCTATTGCTTAAACATCCTTTATATTTCAATTAATCTTTACCAAACTTGGTAGACCCACAAAAAATGCTGATAACGATATATTTTAAAAACCTGTACAATCTACTTTAAAAAATTCTGGGAGTTATAATGAATTTTTAAAATTAAAGGAGAGGCGAGGGGCGTGACTAAAAAATAAATTATTCTACGTTTTATGTATTTCGAGGTTCTAGCTCTAAACAATTCTAAGATCTGTTAAATTCTCGATATGTATTTGACGCTTTTAACAATTGGTCGTATTTCCACTATAGCAAATATGTACATATTTTCACATTTTATCACATATCCAAAAATATGTAACATATTTTCCATAGAAAAAAATGTACATATTTAATATATGTGTCCATTCGCCACGAGTGATAACAGTGTTGTAAAAGAAAATACTAGATTATTTCATATCGATGTCACAACAAAATCAACCCTGATGTTATCGATGTCACAAAAAGTCAACCCTGATTTAAAATTAATTTGAATTGATTATTGAAGGAAAGCGCGAGTTTCACAATATTATATTAAATATTAATAAATTTGATATCAGATGGCTCCAAAACGTAAGTCAGTGTCTTGGAAGGACTACCCATTTATTTGGAAGGATGGTTGCCCAATTAATTGAAAAAATTGGACATTTAACGCGCAAATACAAGTAAATACAAGATAAGTAGGTATTTTTTTATACAGGTCTGAACTAAAAACGCAAGGTGTTTCAGACGGTGCTCTTTCAAAAATCCGTCAAGTCAGTGCAGCCATCATCCTCTTTCTCAAACAGTGTGTTGAGGTAAAGTGACTCGTGTGGTTCACTTTTCTTACATGGGAATTCAGTGTGCCTGGAGAAACGCAATCTGGACCAGGCCGAGATGACACCGTTTGTAAAGGTTATGGTGGCTGCCAAAGGTGGGGTACTGCCGCACGCGTCGCTGAGAATACGGAGCGCATGGAGAATGCCAATATAGAATTTTAGTCTAATTTGTTCAAACTTTAAAATAAAATGTTAAGCAAAACATAGAAGCTAGTATATTGTTTTTTTATTTATTGTTGAGTCGTTAGAAATTTTTTCTTTAAATTTATTTGGCAGACACAAATGAAAGGTGAAATTTTCGAGTAAAGCAATATCAAACTTGTAATTCTTTTGTCTATTGTCAATGTTATGTGTGCAAGTATTTAAGCAATAATTATAAAATAATGTCTCATACTAAATGCAACTGCATTTATTGTTTTGAGCTCCATAGAACTTAGTGCAAAGATGTAATGCATAATAACATTCACATGTTTACGAAACTGTAAAATATGTACATATCATATGGAAACGCTCAGAAAAAAAAATATGTACATATCGAAATATGTGATCATAGTGGAAATAGGCTATTACATATTAATAAAGCGTCGCACTTATAATTTCAAAAATCGTTTGGCACAACGACATTGAATTAGCTTGGAAAGTAAAGATATTAAATGTTCTTCTAACCTTTATGATTTGACGATTTGGATGGAAAAACAATCAAATCATCCAGAATTTTATACACTAAGCTAAGCAGCAATGATTTGCTGTTCCTCTGCCCAAATAAGAATAATTTTTAAATCAAATCGCAGCCATTTTGTATTTATCTTCTGTTCAAAGTGACAATTTAGCGAGCATTTTCTTCGGTACCATCGCAGGTCAATTTTAATCCTGCTATCTCCCTTGATGTACTAATGAAACTATTTGGAATAATACAAATTGAGCCTTTTTGTTAAACTACGAAGAGCAACTATGTGAAGCAGTATTGCACAGAGAAAAAAGGATATTAAAAAATATCCATTTGATGAATCGAGTCGGACAATGTTGCAACCAACTTCATTTGGAAGCCTCATCATTAGGCATTCTTTTATATCAGTTCAACCTCCTGATGATTCCTGGGCAAAATCACCACAGGACCGAGTGGAAGCCTTTGCCCTGAACTTAGAAGAGCGGTTCCAGCCGTATGAGACCTCCTCGCCCCGCCGGAACCAACTAGTCTCAGATGCCCTCGATAGCCCCCTCCAAATGGCCCTCCCAGTTCCGCCAATCACCTTCCCTGAGGTGAAAGGGGAAATCAAGAATCTGGTGTTACGTAAGACCCCAGGCATTGACAACATTGACAACAGGACAATGAAGCTCCTGCCAGACAAAGCCATATTGATCTTGGTGCTCATCTTTAACGCGGCTTTGAGACTAAGCCATTTTCCATCACCCTGGACGAAAGCCAGAATTGTTCTCTTTCACAAAAATGGAAAACCACCCCCCTGTCTTGATTCCTACCGGCCGATTAGCCTACTATCCACCCTTGGAAAGATCTTCGAGCGCTGCAACCATCGAAGAATGCTTGATATTGGATCTATTCTAAAAGACATAGCCGATTTCCAATTTGGCTTCCGACTGAGCCATGGACCTCCCGAACAATTACATCGAGTGGTCAACTACATCCTCGAAGGGTATGACGGGAAAGAGTAGAGTGTGGCACGAAGATCTGCTCTCGAAGATCAAGAAACTTCTTCCGCCCCAACTGAACCTGCAAATCAAGCTTTTGAGGTTGCACAGGACGGAGCGACATCCCAAACAAGAACCATTCGGGCTGGTGCACCATGGTGTACCGCAGGGCAGCGTATTGGGTCCTACGCTATACTCAAATCCTAGATTGCTTATTCTTGAATCAAGAGCATTATGCATTGCGTTGAATCAAGAGATCAACAGGTACAAAAATAAGGGAGCCCATATTCCAATCAAATAACGATTTAAAATCAGTCGTTTTTCCTTTTTTGTTTTAATATTGTTCATAGAAAAATAATTTTGAAACTATGTAGTAAGTTCTAGCCAGCTCGAGAAACACAACACCACAAAGCGGCAGCAGTCTTTGCCTGTCAACTGTCAGTCAAACAGCCATCTCTACATGCCAGCAATGCCATAACTGCTTTGAAATTCCAAAGCAACATGGGTGCAAAAATCAATGGCTGTTCCCCACACCCCTCTCCCATAAAAAAAGGAAACAGTGAGGGCGGACTCAACGCTATTCTCTCAAATGTACTCGCTCTCCTCTTTCAGTTTCTTTACCACACTCACCTCGCCTAAAAACACTAAGCAGAGAACAAATTAAGCTCGATTTCAAGAGAGAAAATTCTTGAAAATTCAAGAACGAATAGAATTTTATTTTAAGAGCTTTCGTACTTAAATTATTCGTTCTGTTTTGTTCTGGGTGTAGCATTTTTAAACATTGCCTTAAACGTCAACAAAAAAAAAAAAAATAAAAAAACTTGATATAGAAGGCACTTGGGTAAACACCTTCTCATGCACTTCAAATGTTCAGCAAACCTCTAAATATAATGTGGGTAGTTCAGCAGGCAGGAGTTTTTGAGATGTGTTTTTACCCACGGGCTTCTACTGAACCGTCCTGAAGTATTTGAAGTATGAAAGCCGATCGTGTGTTCTTTTTGATTCGATGAAACGAACCAAATCCATTTATACAGTTTTCGTCAAGTGAGTGAAAGGTAATATGATAAAACTTTTTCTGATATATCGTTATAAAAAAAATCGAATATCGACGACAAGCCCTATTCTCGTTTGAGCGGAATTGTAACTCAACTCCTTACAATCCCGCTCAAACGAGAATTCGGAGAACATTTAACAATTGCGTTACCGCATGATTTGTACGTAATCGAAGACGGGAGCAGCTCTGAGTACTCCCACATGAAATATCATATCGGAGTATCGCATATCATCTGATTAACCCTATTTCCACCTCGCAACGCGAACCGTCAGCCGAATTCCGGACATATTTAATATCAATCAAGTAACAATGGCAAAATTTTGAAAAAAATTTATTAAAAATAGATCAATTTAACATCAATACCAACTGAAGTATAAAATACAAAAAAAAATGTATATGCAGTAATCAAACGAAAATTGCAAATATCTATTGTAATATGCAAATGATATCTTTTGTACAGTTTGCTTTTCTTTTCACTTCCACCAATATGTTAAATATAACAAAATTAATTTCAAACATTTGTGATGCATAAATTAAAGAGAATAAAAATATTCTCAAAATAGAATCAAATTCAGAAAGCTATTTTGTAAGAAGTTGACACAAATTCTAAGAGAATGCAGTCAATGCTATTTGCCATTTGCAACACAAAACTGATTTATAATCAAGTTCTTAGGTAAATAGTAATTTTATTCTTATCTCTATATTATTTGCACTTACCCTGAGAGGTGTAAACTAAATTGATGGAAAATGTACAGGTTCTCGTATGTATGTGGATAACTTCAAGTTGTTTTTTGCTGTGTTTTTGTAGAGTCGGTCACTTCCCGGTAATTATAGATGCGATACACACAAAGTCGCATTCATATTGGGTTTTTGCATATATAATTAGTCGCAGTCAAAACAGACAAAGTTCTTGTTGTAAGGTTTTGGGGTTTTCAACCTAGTGGAATGACAAGTACTGGCGAATAAATATTGGCACAAAAATTAAAACAAAAGTGCCATGTGTGAGCCTCAATATTGACCGACCAGTACTTATGCAAATGCTTTCATGAGAAGCGCGTGTGGTGGACCAACCTGAGAGACGAGTCGTTGGTCAAGGAAAACACCGCAAAATGGCTATTTAATACGTTTCCAGAAATAAGATCTTTTGACTTTGAATTTCTTTTTCACAAATCACACACTATTTTTTTGATTGTCAGCGGGAATTCCCATTTGTGTGTGGGCGAAACTAGCTGATCACGCAAAATTCACTTAATGACGGTTGTTTTTTGTTTGTTATATTTCGAACCGGTTATTTGGAAGCAAAAAAAACATAGATTTTGTAATTATAATTTGATTAACATTGACATTTGTAATTCCATTATTTATAATGTTGTTTTTCTCCACTCATTGTGTTTTTGTTTTATCCGCTTGTGCTCCCACAACTCGTAACGTTTTAAAACGAACTGAACAGGCAATGAGGTCCGCGGCAGCAAGCAAACTGATAAACTTCCCGCCGTTAACAGCTCGATGTTAGGGCTCTGTTAAGTGGAGTCGCTTTGTTTCGCTGTCGTCGTCGTTTTAATGGTCACAAAACAAATCAATTAATGTTCAATGAAGTGGACTTCTTGCTCATGTCAAAACTATGCCCTGAGGTTATGTTTTTTAAAAAGTGTTTTGTTGATTGTTCAAGTAATTCAATTAGCCCAACTGAGGAAGCATATTTGTTTGCATGCATAAGTATTTATTGTAGGCAGTTAATTGCATGAAAGCTGTGAGATAATTGTAACTGTAAACCTGATTTTGATTTGCATATAAAGGCGAGAACAAACTGACGTTAAACCTTTGTCAGAAAATAGTGCAAAAGGGAAACTCATAAATAAATCAATCAATTATAAATTATTTATTAACATTTTAAGATTATGATATGTTTAATTTAAGTGCCGATAGGTGCCCAGGCTCTTTATTTATACAACAAGAAAGAAAGTCGGTCAAGCCCGACTAAACCATTCTCTGTACTTGTGAAGTGTTGCCCATAGTTGTTTGTTTTCCTTATAACTCGACTATCGTTCATTTGATTTTTACTATTCCTTTGGCGGGTCGATATATAATCCTGATTACTAAATATGTCCAAAAGGAACGAACCTTCTATCTATAAAACTGTGGGAGATATGAAGTTTTTTCCAATTTGCGTGGGCGGGAGGGGGCGTGGCGAAAATTGAAAATAAACTTGATCTGCCTGCAAGTATAAGAAGCATATGTCCCATGCATGTCAAACCTCTATCTCTTACCATCTCTGAGATCTGTTTGTTCATATGGACAGACAGACGGACGGACAGACGGACATGGCTAGATCGACTCGGCTGTTGATGCTGATCAAGAATATATATACTTCATAGGGTCGGAAATGCTTCCTTCTGCCTGTTACTTTTGCACAAACTTAATATACTCTGTGTACCTTTGGTACAGAGTATAAAAAGGTATCCTAACATCAGCTTTAAAACAGCAAATATATTTTGCGAGTACCGACTGACTCCGCCGAAAAATCCTTCAAACGATGGAAATACTGCGAGAAAATTTTGTAACAATCCTGATATGACTGCCAATAAAACAAACCTTGACAAGGACTTTATTATCGGATGCTTTACAATTTTGCAAGCCTCTACCTCAACTAGAAGTATTTTTGGCCGCCCTCCTCATTTAACAAGAACCAGTGTGGGTTGGTAGTGATTTTAAATGATATACTTGTCTGTTTTTAAAAATGGTCCATCACATCTTGACTTATAGTAATTTGAGTTTAAGGTTGCTTAAAATGCATATTTCGACCCTTTTTAGACTCGTTTTTTGGGGAACCTATACTATTGTTTTAACTCTCTTTAATAGTTTTACATCGTGAAGTTTTACATCTTAGCTTTACAACAAACCATCATAATCATTTTTGCGATTTTTTCAGCGAAGATATATCAGTTTGAATACATGTGCTTAAAAGTTTTAAATGCAAAATCACTATAGTTGGCAAGGCATTTTAATAAAACTCTTATGAAAATTTTAAGCAACATCCATTTCATACCCATGGGCGGTACAAAATATTTTCAGTTGGAGCACATGTATTCAAAATTGTATATCTTCGCTTAGGAAAATCGAATAGTTGTTTGAAATACTTTATTTTGAAATTAAGATATAATAGTTTAAAATAATATCAAAGTGAGTCAAGACAAATGAAAAGGAATCCCACAAAACGTTCATAAAAAGTGTCAAAATATGCATTTAAATTAACCTTAAAGTCAAATTAACAAAAATCCAGACGAGATGGATCATTTCCGAAAACAGATTCGGGTTCAGCAAACAAAAATTTTCTAGAATCACGAACAACCCTTCAATATACTTGACCTTGTTGCATAGTGTAATTTACTGTGCATGCGAAAAGGTACTTCCGTAGCGCTTCCTCTAATTATTGTATCATGATAGCTAACTAGCAATTATTCGAATGAGAATAAGCATGGCGGCTTTGGTATAGTGGTAGAGTTTTACGATTGCTGAGGTCAATTCTGAGCTTTCGGCATATCTAAAAAAAATAGCTTGAACCCGTTCTCAGAAAAGCTAAATGCTTTATCTCTTACCCAGCTAAAAACTCGTTGCGTCGTTGCTGATTGAGCTTAGCTAAGTATACGCCGAAAAAATAGTTTACAATATTTTAGAAACCTACGCTAGCTAACAATGGCTGTCGCCTGCAGTAAAAAACAAAATAAGTCACAACCAAGACGTTTCCCATGACTTTTTAGGTGGTATTTTCGGGTCGAGCAGTCACACTATACCCTTAGCTGAAACCTCAGCGAAAAGAGTTGTCTTTTTAGCATGGTCTAAATAATTAGCTTAAGCTGTAGGTCCTAGTTCTATTGTGTTTTAAATTAAAAGCGCGCAATCTGGTCATGTCCCTTTTTTTTTGTGAAGTCACATCACTTAATAAACGATGTCTTAAAAACCCAATTTGGAAACATTGGAACATTATAATGACGGCAAAATGTCTTGGCTACTACATCTTTAAGTCCGCAAATAGAATACAATACCTAGTAGTCGCAATTGTTCACAATTGTTCGCAATTGTTCAGTACACGTATTGAACACACTCAAAAATCGTGTTTTTGTAATTGGCCTGCGAAAATGCGGCTACGAAAAAGGTGAAATTTTACGGATGTTGCGCCGAAGATACTAGAGGATACTGATCCGCGCACTGTACCAACGTCAGTGCATACAAGAGCGTCACCGACCACTTGCTCACAACAGCATTGAATCGAAAACGTCGCCAGTGCTCAAACAATGCCCACAAACGAACTCTGAGAGTTCAGAGTGGTCACCATCTGGCTTTTGAGATGGTTTGGAGTCACCAAGATGCATTTTTGTGAAAAAGGAGTCAACACTTCGGCGAATGTGTATCAATCCGACGTTTTGGAAAAGGTTGTGAAGCCTCCTAATACGACATTATTTGCAAACAAGCCGTTGATCTTTCAATAAGTCTCCGCTCCCAAGGCAAAATCGAGTCAAAAATGGCTAAAAATCCACAAACCGCTCTTAATTTCTACTGATGATTGGACTGCTGGTAGCCCAGACCTGAATCCATTGGATTACAAACTTTGGTACGTTCTCGAGGATACGGCTTGCTCTACTCGACACCCAAATATTGAGTCTTTGAAGCGCGCCCTTGACCAAGCAGTGAACAATTCCACTGTGGACCTTCGATCTTGTGATAGTGTGGTGTGCGTGACCGAAGTCTCCCAGTCGGACTATGCAGAATGTGTTAAAAAAATCTCTGTCTCAGGTCTTTCATCCAACAACTTACAAAGTTAATACTTCTGCAGTACTGAGAAAGTAAGAAAGAGGCTTGCTGATGACGTCACCCCAAACGGAAACGGTTGAAACCCCAGAGTTTTTCAGCGTTTCCATGCCAAAACGAGGCCGAAGGTTAAGGTCTTTGCATGCTTTCTCAATTGAAAAGTAAGCATGAAAAAGGGCATATTTCATGATGAAAAGTCCGTCTGGGCTGCCGAACAAACTTTGCATACTGTCTGCACACATGTATACAATGGAAGGTCCACATAGAAATTTCCCTTCAAGTTTCCCTGACATTCACTTGTATGGCCGTTACTTATCTTGTTGCTATCGGTCTTTGTTAGAGTTTGGCGACTACTGGGGTAAACTCTGAGTTTTTGGCACATCAAAAAAAAATATAACCTTAAAATGCAAACACGATTTTTGCTTCTAGTCCTAGTTCTATTGTCTTTAAAACTTAAGAGCGCACAATCTGAGCACGTCCCTTTGGCTCTGTGAAATCACATCACTTAAAAATCCAATTAGTTTTCGAAAGTTTTCTTCCCGATCGTAGGTACCTTTGGAAACATAGGACCACTTTAACTTTAGTCTACCATATGGTTGAGTCCGCAAATAGAATGCAATACTATCGATGAGTGCAGATTGATAAATTTTTTGAAAAATTCTCTGTTCCAAAGTATTTCTGATTCCAAAGTTTCGGTATTTCATAATAGCCAAATAGAAAATCAAATCACATTTCACAAAAACACTTCAAATATAAATAAATATTGTATTTTTGTATAATTAATTCATAAATGTAAACAGTTAATTGGCACGTATAAACAAATGAACAAAATATTAAACTTTTGAAGTACGTGTTCAAAGTCAGCTTTAGTCTTGGGCATTGGCAAACTTATTGTAAATGATTCGTTCGCCCTCCCTTTTAAAGGCAGATGGGAGGCACAATGCAAATGACACATATTGCATAATAAATTCCCGGTGGTCTTTTAACACCACCCGGCAATTGTTTTTAACCAAATCAGGGGCGTATCCATAATACATTACTGCATATTTAATAATCGATTTGCATGCAGATGAATGTCTGACGCTAGGGAGATACAGATTACCCAAAGTCGACACATATTCCATTCCATGGTATTCCCGAACTTGTGAGTTCACACAAAATATAAAAACAGGTTTTTTAATTTTGACTTTAGCATTGAGTATTTTGAGTGCCGGTTCACTATATTATTGTCATTTATTGTGGGTTGAAGCTCTGCGTGCAAACCATAAAAATCTCATTATAATCACAGGCAAAGTCTGAGGCTACCCAAGGCTCTGGCTGTGGCTGTGACTCTGCGTTTCGCAAGTTATTTCGAAGATCTCAACAGGGGCGGGTACCCAGAAAAATTGTGACCTTGTAAGCCAAAAAAAAAAAAAAAAAACCGGTCTGAGCACAGGATCTTTTGTTGATTCAAAAACTTATTTGATTTTTATTTTCATGTTGTATTGTAACGTATTTGATGGGGAATTTGAAATATTTACACAATTTATTTAATTTATTTGTTTGTTTAACCCGCTGGTGAACTTCTTAGGCGAGCGAATTCGCTTTAACTGATGGCAAGTTCAATGTTTTAAGCTGGCGCCCTGTTAGTTAACAGAGATGCAGAAACGAAAGCTTTCACACAACATGAGTATGTTAAGTATACTTTTGAATAAGCTTTTGTAGAAGGTGCGTGACATAAACATATCTCAATTCTGGATTCAAATATTCCAAATTTTGAAATTACTTTGCTGCCATAATTTTTACAAGTCTGTATTTTGGCTACTCAAAATATCGCCAGACTCAGCGCCTCAATTTTCCATCAATCTAACAATTGACAATCAAGTTGTGTTTATTATTATTATTATTTTAATACTTTAGTACTCAATTTTTATACCAGAGGTACACAGAGTATATTAAGATTGTGCAAAAGTGTCCGTCTGTTTTTAAAGAAGGTACTTTACTTATTTTTAAAGAAGGTACTTTAATCGCGCAGAATTCGCTTGGAAGTATCGATATTTGTTTGAAATATACGATGTTTTTATGTGAAACTGTCCAATTCTAATATCAATGTCTTGTATAATGAAATCCAACGCAATGGGCAATCTAATTTTATTCTGCCTATTTGATCATCTTAAGTATATTCGTCCCATTAAACCAACATTTCCAATCGTTTACGGTTACTTCACTTGTCTGAGTTCTCATTTAAGTTAAATGTAAAAAACTTCAGTGAGTCGCTTAGATATTGCAATATTTAATTCGAGAAGCTCATATGAGCTTAAGTTCTTTAATCCTCTAACTTCACAATTATTATACTAAGGTAATTGACTGTTGTAAAATGGCCGCTGATTCCGAAAATGGAATCAACCGAAAATACAAAAGTAGAGCGGTTTTCAAGATATTGCTTAAAGCCCCATTTTTCGGCTTTAAAAGAAAATTAACCATTCCCAAGTTAGAACTCATTTTGTAAGGGAAATAAATTTTTTTAATGAGTAAAAATTATCTTTTTATAAAATTTTATTAATTTGAAATAGTTTAACTACTTCAGTATTAATAAATCGTTTAAAAAAATTTCAAATATTTTGCCTATTTCATGCAACGTTTTTCATCATTGGCAGATGATCCTGAGTCACTCTGTTGACCTAAAAGGTTGAACGTACTTTTCCGTTCAAAAGTTACGATTTTTGCAACGCCAAATTCGAAAATCCAGCCACTGTGCGTCGATGCCATGGGCATTGGAACTAGGTGATGATGGGTGACTATTGTTGGTTCCTGATACGTAATTCTTATAAACGGCGCAGCCTATTACATTTTGCTATACATTTGCCTTAGCACTGCCACGAAAGAATATGATTTACCCATGATATTTCTAAAACTATCCAAAGTTAGACCCATGAATCCACCAGCTGTGAACAAAAACGGACGCTCCGCATTGATCATGAATATAAGCAGATTTTTACGGAACTTCATATCTAATTGATACCATTTGCATGCAAAGGCCGAAGATGAAAGGGTTTTACTCTGAAAGTTACTCTGAAGTTATTTACAATTTAAAGCAATGCGGTTTCAATAAACTTACGTTTTCGACCACCTCATTGCCAAACCAACAGTACAAGAACAATTGAAATATAAAACAGCAGAGGCTTAAGTAGGAAATCGTCGAGCTACTGGTCGCATCATCCACAATAGCACGAAAAGCGGTCACGCCCACAATTATCAATGAGGTGATAAACTGAATCATAACGGGAGGTCCATAGATTTGCTCGATTTGTTGACGTAAGCTGTAAGTAAATCGGATTATGTATGGATCTCTTGATAATAATTTCCTCCAGTTACTATATTAATTTGCAGTGATACTTGACTATGAAGATCATGCACTTATTTGGATCCGATTGAAGTTCGATTTGGTCAAAGGCCAAGTTTAACATTTTAAGGTGTAAGCAGATCTGTATCATAAATAAGATATTGACAAAGTCCAGCATGGTTATGCCACAGGATATAATTATAATACTAAGTCCCATGTACATATATTGAAAAGACTTTGGCAAAAACTCAGGCATGTAGACGCGAAATGGAAAACGTTTTCCAGCAAATTGATCGGGAACTGAAAGGGGGTTAAAAGAAGGAAATTTATTAAGGAACAAATTAAAAAAAAAAAAATTGTTTTTAATTGCTCTTTCTTGTTCAGTTGTGCAGTTGCTCGCTATTAATTATTATTTAAAGACAAAGTTAACAACAGAGCAACCATGAGAAACTTATCAACTAAACAAAATCGAAGATTTAAGTGAGCAACTGAACCAGAAAACAACTGAGCAGCAAAGAGTGTAAATATAAGTATTTTTACCAACACTTTTACTCACATGTTAATAACAAAACCATGGCAACTGAAGCGGAAAACAAAATCATTAGAAAATACATCAGGCAGGTCAATTTGTTTTTCATTTCTTCTCTATAGAAAGTCTCCATTTGTCTAGGACTTAGAACACACGTCTGGGTTAGATGTTTCAACATATAAACGATAAATTTAATGCTATCATAGTAGTACAAATTGTTAAAGACCTAAAAAGAAGTCACTTTAGCTGTGATTATCATTCGAACTTGGAATATTACCTTGAACCAATAAACCAAGTGAGTTATTGACATCATAAGATTCTGCAGTATTTCATCCATTCTCCTACAATTGAGAACCAAATCATACAACTCCAAACTCACATAACACGCAAGTCCTGAAAGAATTACTAAGCTCGCAATTCGTACTCGAATTATTTGCACTTTAGTTTCTTTTTTTAGACCGGTAAAGGGTAATCCCACTAATTGAGCTAAACCAATATTTAACTCTATAGAACCAATTTTTCCCTCTGCCACATCGGAGGGTACCAGACGATGAGTTAGTTGCAGTAACTTTTCCATTTCTGCCAATTTTTGCATTGAGTTGAGCTTTTTATATGCCCACAAGGGGAAAATTTAAAATGGGCGTCACCCTTTTATACAATGTGCTAATTTGTTGAATTTTTTATTGACTTCCACTATTAACTTGCTTCAATTTAGCTACTATGGAATAAGATCTACCCATTATTCCATTAAAACTAGTCAAAGTTAGCCCCATGAATCCTCCAGCGGTAAAGAGAAACAGCCGTTCGGCAAAAACAGCTCACCAATCCTTGGAGGAGTGACAAGATTATGGTGTCTTTCGCAGAGAGAACGCCTTCCAATCTCACAAAATGTGCGACAGAGCAGATTCGCCAATTTGTGATGCACCCAGAAGCCGCAGACATGAGGAAAAGGGCATTGCAGAAGTACGTCAACTGTCGCTTGAGGAAGACCACATCACTTTTGTAGCCTCGGTGGTAGGCATGGCTAAGATGCTAAAAATTGCAATGCATTAGGACCTGATGGCTTGGCGACAATCATGCTCAAGCACATAGGCACCATAGGGCTTGAATACCTAACTCAGACCCTTAACCTTTGTGTAAGTACGCAGGAAATTACTGACATATGGACAGGCAAGATCGTTCTCATACTGAAACAAGGTAAGCCAGTAGATCAGGGTTCGTCATATGGACCCATAACACTACTGTCCCCAGTGATCAAAATACTTGAAGCACCCTTTCTTCCAAACCTAAAGGAATACCATCCCCCAGCCAAGCACCAACATAGTTTTAAGGAAGGTCACAGCACCACGACAGCTCTCTGAGAGCTTGCCACCACCATCACCACAGGCCTAAACAGCAAAAGACCACACGAAAGTTCTATTATAGTGGCGCTTGACCTATCAAAGGCCTTTGATATGGTCAGTCACACTTTTCTACTCCAAGACCTTCAATAGAGCACGCTGCCCAACAACATCAAAAGATGGCTGATGAATTACCTTTCGAAAAGGCAGTCGCACGTTGAATTTCGTGGAGCCACGTCAAGCAGTAGGAAATTAAAGCAAGGAGTACCCCAATTGGGTGTCCTATCACCATTATTATTTAACCTCTACATTGCGAACCTGCCAACACCGCGTGCAGAGGTTAAATTAGTCTCGAACGCCGACGACTGCCCAATAATTACAATAAAGTTCTCAAAGCAAAAGCCGGAAGTTGCTGGGGAAAGGATAAAGAAACCATTATGACCTCATACAAAGCGATTGGCAGATCGCTAATCTGCTACGCAGGTCCGTTAAGGTCTCCCTCCATCAGCGGCACGCAATGGAGGAATCTGCAAGCGTTGCAAAATGCAGCCATCTGAGTGGCCACCGGTTGCCACATGATGTCGCATCCCAACCATCTGCACCAACAAATGGAGATCTTGCCGGTCAGGCAGCAAAATGAGTTACTAACTCAACAATTCCTCATCAACTGCCATAATCCATCCCACCCGAACGACGAGAGCACAAGGGAAGCTATGTGCAGGAGAGATTGGCCTTTTCGATTCGACCCTAGAACGGCCTACCGCTCAATTAAGGATCTTATCGCTACACATCCAATGACACAAAGCGACTGCATGGAACATCGCCCACACCAACATGGTTAAAATCACCATCAAGTCTCTCGGCGGAGGCAAACCATCACCGATAGACCAAAGCGAGACAACCCTCCCGCGTACCACCAGGTCCACGCTAGTACAAATTCGATCAGGGAAGAGTTGGCAACTCAGCAGCTACCTGACCAGGATTAATCCTGATCTGGACATGCCCCAAATGTAGCCTAGGGCCACATGTCACTACATCTCTTCAACAGCCCTATGAACCCCACCACTCTCACACCCATTACACTATGAACCCATCCTTTCGAGGTTGCTATTTTCCTCGATCTGGACTTGGGTTTCTAGCCTCAACATCTTCTTTATTTTCACTCTCTTTCTTCTTTCTCTTCATACTATCTACACACAAGTCGGTCCTGTCCGTGAGAAAACTTCTCACAAGAGAGTAAAGCTGTGGTGGTAGGATGTCTTTAACCTTGCAGAGCAATCCGTCATGCCACACTCTATCAAAAGCTTGTTTTATGTCAAGGTAAACCGCAACCACGTATTCCTTAGCCTGAAACCCGTCGAGAATGAAGTTAGTCACCCTATTCAGCTACTCAGGGGTCCCATGTGACTTTTTGAACCCCAAATGAAAGGGAGGTATCTGCCACACACCCCATCGATTGCCAGAATTCGGTCTAGTAGGCACCTCTCGAAAATTTCTGTTATTGTGGATAGGAGACTGATTGGACGGTATGACTCGACCTCCGACGGACTACTGCCGGCTTTAAGAATCATAACGATTTAAGCTTTTTTCCAAACTTTAGAAAAGTGACCCAGTCGCAGGAAGAGCACCGCTTTTACAGGGCGGGCTTTGATGACCCTATTGTCAAGGCGTGGGGCTTTTTTATTGTTAAAGTTCTTGACTTGGCTCTGAACCTCCTCCAGAGTAATTGGTGGAACTGGGGCGTTAGCTGCCATAGGGTGTTAAGGACATGCTGTACATGTCTTCTGCGGCTTACCGAAGAAGTTTTTAAATGGCTTAAATCTGTCCTCCAAATTTTCCGCAAATGGTTCCGACCTTGCCTGTGGAGATTTCGCCCAAGTACCGTCCGCATTGCGGATTGAAAGTTAAGGTGCAGCCTGCTTCTTGTACATTCTGGTGAGAGAACAGAGTGCATAGTTTGTACTGGGATCAAAAGAAACATTTTCTATGAAGCGGTCTGTGACATCCTGCCTGAATCTCGCGAACTGCTTTTTGACCCTGTTAGCCACTCTTTTGTATACCCTATACTCATTGGGGTCTCTAGTGCGAGTAAACTGCCTCCTCAGCCTCCTTTTGATGAGCAGTAGAGCATCGAGTGCAGGCGGAAGGGAAGAGTGTGGTCTGCGATCCTGTGGGGTTTCCTTTGTACGCGCTATTCACGAAAATTGTATGTGGATTCTCTATTTCGTTAGAAAGGTTTGTCTCCAGGTTGAAGTCCAGATCCTTCCTAAAAAGTGCCAGTTCAGTGGAAGGTGAAAGTAACCGCCCATTTCTCACCCATTGTTCGAAGAGCTCCGTCCAATTCAACCACAAGGGGTGGCGGTCGGATGAGAGGGCATACTCCATTTTAATGCTCAGCTCATCAGGACGCAGTCCGTTGAAAATAAAAAAGTCAATGGCACTAGGGGTGTTACGGTTGACGAACGGGTAGTGGGTCTGTTGCCAGTATCTGTGCGGAAGTGGCAACATGAGCTTCTTGCAAGCTCCTTCCTCTCGAGTCAGCTCTACAGTTTCCTCAGAACCTGTGTTTAGCTTTGAATTCCCCACCAATAAGGAACTTGCTCCCAAGCCTATTGAAAAGCCCCGCGAATTCCGCTGTGGACCATGTGAGGGACGGGGGCAGCTCTCCTTTGCTAGTAGCCACCTGGATTGTAGCCACTTGTAGTTGGGTCATCCTATCAAGAACCAATTGATAGTATGATATTTCATGTCTTGCCAAGATAGTACCCCCTCCCCTTTTTGTCTTGCTAGGGTGGTCTGCTTTGAGGATATTATAGCCCGGGATGTGAACAGAGACGCCTGGTCTAATCCAGGTCTCAGATATAAGCATGATGTCAATTGCTTGATCAGAAAGGAACTGCTTAAGTTCATCAACACCATTTGCAAGCCCGTGGGTGTTGCAGAGTCTGAGGCGAAATGACAGAGCCATTTTTTAAAAGCGAGAGGCTCATGGTTCTGAGGAACTCATTGTTCGCCTTCAGTTCAAATAGCATTTCTTGTATACATCTTAGCCTTAATGGCTTCAATTGGCATTTCCAGCTTCGTATTGTTGATGTTGCGTGTATCATGACCAAGATTCAGTTGTTGGGAGCTATTTAACTGTAACTGGTGGAGGTCAGGTGACACCTCTCTGTTGTAAGCGGGGGCAATAATATTGTTGTTTAAGCCTCTAGTACTCGAAGGGTTGACTACTTTTAGGCCAGTACGGAGTGAGCCTGCAAAACTGATACCTCTCACAAAGGCCGGTGGGATTTTCTTCTGCACATCTTCCGCAGATGTACGGGCGAAGACAGTAGTTAACATTCTCTAGTGAAGATTTTTGATACATGCTTTCTTAAAGATCTCTTTCCATATCGGATCCAAGCGATTTCTTAAGCTTTACATTATAAATTTTACTTCGGAAATCAAACGACCAACTCGCATTGACAACTTTAAAAATATTCATTTTATTCACAGGATTTTAATAAGTTTTTAATTGCTAGATAAACTGAAATACGTGCTGTTTTATTAGTACAAATTAATTTAAATACTATTTTCTATTACATTTTGCTATACATTTGCCTTAGCACAGCCACGAAAGAATATGATTTACCCATGATATTTCTAAAACTATCCAAAGTTAGACCCATGAATCCACCAGCTGTGAACAAAAACGGACGCTCCGCATTGATCATGAATATAAGCAGATTTTTACGAAACTTCATATCCAATTGATACCATTTGCATGCAAAGGCCGAAGATGAAAGGGTTTTACTCTGAAAGTTAAGGAATCTTGACTATTTACAATTTAAAGCAATGCGGTTTCAATAAACTTACGTTTTCGACCACCTCATTGCCAAACCAACAGTACAAGAACAATTGAAAGATCACACAGCAGAGGCTTGAGTAGGAAATCGTTGAGCTACTGGCCGCATCATCCACAATAGCATGAAAAGCGGTCACGCCCACAATAATCAATGAGGTGATAAATTGAATCATAACGGGAGGTCCATAGATTTGCTCGATTTGTTGACGTAAGCTGTAAGTAAATCGGATTATGTATGGATCTCTTGATAATAATTTTCTCCAGTTACTATATTAATTTGCAGTGATACTTGACTATGAAGATCATGCACTTATTTGGATCCGATTGAAGTTCGATTTGGTCAAAGGCCAAGTTTAATATTTTAAGGTGTAAGCAGATCTGTATCATAAATAAGATATTGACAAAGTCCAGCATGGTTATGCCACAGGATATAATTATAATACTAAGTCCCATGTACATATATTGAAAAGACTTTGGCAAAAACTCAGGCATGTAGACGCAATATGGAAAACGTAGGCCAGCCAATTGATGGGGAACTAAAAGGGGATAAACGAAGAATATATAGAGGAACAAGTTAGAAATTAAAAAAAAAAAATAGTTTTTAATTGATATTTGTTGTTCTGTTGTGCAGTTGTTCGCTATTAAGTTCTAATTTCAAGACTTAGTTAACAACTGAGCAAGCATGAGAAATTTATCAACTGAACAAGATCGAAGAATTAAGTGAGCAACTGAACCAGAAAAGAACTGAGCAGCAAAGAGTGTGAATATAAGCATTTTCACCAACACTTTTACTTACATGTTAATAACAAAACCATGGCAATTGAAGAGGACACAAAAATCATTAGAAAATACATCAGGCAAGTTAATTTGTTTTTCATTTCTTCTCTGTAGAAAGTCTTCATTTGCCTGGGACTAAGAACACACGTCTGGGTTAGATGTCTCAACATATAAACGATCAATTTAATGCTATCATAGTAGTACAAATTGTTAAAGATCTAAAAAGAAGACACTTAAGCTGGGATTATCATTCGAACTTGGAATATTACCTTGAACCAATATAACAAATGAGTTATTGACATCATAAGATTTTGCAGTATATCATCCATTCTCCTACAATTGAGAACCAAATCGTACAACTCCAAACTCACATAACACGCAAGTCCTGAAAGAATTACTAAGCTCACAATTCGTACTCGAATTATTTGCACTTTGGTTTCTTTTTTTAGACCGGTAAAGGGTAATCCCACTAATTGAGCTAAACCAATATTTAACTCTATAGAACCAATTTTTCCCTCTGCCACATCGGAGGGTACCAGACGTTGAGTTAGTTGCAGTAACTTTTCCATTTCTGCCAATTTTTGCATTGAGTTGAGCTTTTTATATGCCCACAAGGGGAATATTAAAAATGGGCGTCACCCTTTTATACAATGTGCTAATTTGTTGAATTTTTTATTGACTTCCACTATCAACTTGCTTCAATTTAGCTACTATGGAATAAGATCTACCCATTATTCCATTAAAACTAGTCAAAGTAAGCCTCATGAAGCCTCCAGCGGTAAAGAGAAACGGGCGTTCGGCAAAAACAGCTCACCAATCCTTGCAGGAGTGACAAGATTGTGGTGTCTTTCGCAGAAAGAACGCCTTCCAATCTCACAAAATGTGCGACAGAGCAGAATCGCCAATTTGTGATGCACCCAGAAGCCGCTGAAAAGAGGAAAAGGGAAGTGCAGAAGGCACTACGTAAACTGCCGCTTGAGGAAGACCACATCACTTTTGTAGCCTCGGAGGTAGGCATGGCAATCAAAGATGCTAAAAATTCCAATGCAGTAGGACCTGATGGCTTGGCGACCATCATGCTCAAGCACATAGGCACCAAAGGGCTTGAATACCTAACTCAGACCCTTAACCTTTGTGTAAGTACGCAGGAAATTACTGACATATGGAAGACAGGCAAAATCGTTTTCATACTGAAACAAGGTAAACCAGTAGATCCGGATTCGTCAAATGGACCCATAACATCACTGTCCCCAGTGATCAAAATACTAGAAGCACTCCTACTCCCAAACCTAAAGGAATACCTTCCCCCAGCCAAGCACCAACATAGTTTCAAGGAAGGTCACAGCACAGCACGACAGCTCTCTGAGAGCTTGCCACCAGCATCACCACAGGCCTAAGCAGCAAAAGACTACACGAAAGGTCTATTATTGTGGCGCTTGACCTATCAAAGGCCTTTGATATGGTCAGTCACACTTTTCTACTCCAAGACCTTCAATAGAGCACGCTGCCCAACAACATCAAAAGATGGCTGCTGAATTACCTTTCGAAAAGGCAGTCGCACGTTGAATTTCGTGGAGCCACGTCAAGCAGTAGGAAATTAAGGCATGGAGTACCCCATGGGGTTGTCTTATCACCATTATTGTTTACCTCCTACATTGCAAACCTGCCAACACCGCCTGCACAGGTTAAATTAGTCTCGTACGCCGACGATTGCACAATAATTACATTATGCCAGGACATCAGGATCCTGGGAGCGAGGATGAACAGCTATTTGCCTATATTGGCGAACTTCTTCTCGGACAGGAAACTAACGCTATCAGCAACCAAATCATATGATAAATTTCTTACCACGTGGACCAAGGAGGTGAAACAAATAAATGATATCCATATTAACGGCCAGAGTATTTCTATCCTCAACAACCCCAAAATCCTGGGGGTTACCTTTGACTCACTCTACGTCTTCGTCAAACACGCAAAAGTAGTGGCCAGAAACGCAAAGGACAGGAACAAAGTTCTCCAAGTAAAAGCCGGAAGTTGCTGGCGAAAGGACAAAGAAACCATTGTGACCTCATACAAAGCGATTGGCAGATCGCTAGTCTGCTACGCAGATCCGTTAAGGTCGCCCTCCATCAGCGGCACGCAATGGAGGAATCTGCAAACGGTTCAAAATGCAGCCCTCCAAGTGGCCCCGGTTGCCCCATGATGTCGCATCCCAACCAACTGCACCAAGAAATGTAGATCTTGCCGGTCAGGCAGCACAATGAGTTACTAACTCAACAATTCCTCATCAACTGCCATAATCCATCCCACCCAAACGACGAGAGCACAAAGGTACCTATGTGCAGGAGAGATAGGCGTGTTCGATTCGACCCTAGAACGGCCTACCGCTCAATTGAGGATCTTATCGCTACACATCCAATGACACAAAGCGACTGCATGGAACATCGCCCACACCAACATGGTTAAAATCACCTTCAAGTCTCTCGGCGGAGGCAAACCATCACCGATAGACCAAAGCGAGACAACCCTCCCGCGTACCACCAGGTCCACGCTAGTACAAATTCGATCAGGGAAGAGTAGGCAACTCAGCAGCTACCTGACCAGGATTAATCCTGATCTGGACATTCCCCAAATGTGGCCTAGGGCCACATGTCACTACATCTCTTCAACAGCCCTATAAACCCCACCACTCTCACACCCATTACACTATGAACCCATCCTTTCGAGGCAGCTATTTTCATCGATCTGGAGTTGGGTTTCTAGCCTCAACATCTTCTTTATTTTAACTCTCTTTCTTCTTTCTTTTCATACTATGTACATACAAGTCGACCCAGCCGTAACAACAACAACCCTCACACTGGGAACAGCTCCTTCCAAGATTACTGAGTAGGTCCTGTCTCACAAGAGAGTAAAGCTGAGGTGGTAGGATGTCTTTAACCTTGCAGAGCAATCCGTCATGCCGCACTCTATCAAAAGCTTGTTTAATGTCAAGGTAAACCGCAACCACGTATTCCTTAGCCTGAAACCCGTCTATTCAGCTACTCAGGGGTCCCATGTGACTTTTTGAACCCCAAATGAAAGGGAGGTATCTGCCACACACCCCATCGATTGCCAGATTTCGGTCTAGTAGGCACCTCTCGAAAATTTTTGATATTGTGGATAGGAGACTGAGTGGACGGTATGACTCGACCTCCGACGGACTACTGCCGGCTTTAAGAATCATAACGATTTATGCTTTTTTCCAAACTTTAGGAAAGTGACCCAGTCGCAGGAAGAGCACCGCTTTTACAGGGCGTGCTTTGATGACACTATTGTCAAGGCCATCCTCGCCTGGGGCTTTTTTATTGTTAAAGTTCTTGACTTGGCCCTGAACCTACTCCAGAGTAATTGGTGGAACTGGGGGCGTTAGCTGCCATAGGGTGTTAAGGACATGCTGTACATGTCTTCTGCAGCTTACCGAAGAAGTTTTTAAATGGCTTAAATCTGTCCTCCAAATTTTCCTCAAATGCTTCCGACCTTGCCTGTGGAGATTTCGCCCAAGTACCGTCCGCATTGCGGATTGGAAGTTAATGTGCAGCCTGCTTCTTGTACATTCTGGTGAGAGACCAGAGTGCATAGTTTGTACTGGGATCAGAAGTAACACTTTCTATGAAGCGGTCTGTGACATCTTGTCTGAACCTCGCGAACTGCTTTTAGACCCTGCTAGCCACTCTTTCACGTAACTGGTACGTACAATGACGAGTACCATGATGACGAAGAAAACGAACAAGCACACGGTATGAATTGGAGTCTTCGGTATAAACTGTTACTTTGCCATTTCGTCCCACTTTAATGGAGTAATTTTATACATATGGGACAAACCTCCAAGTTTATAGGTGGTGGTTTATGTTTTTTTCCGATCAGTTCCTGCACTTTCCGTGGCCTGTTCTGAGTCCATGGCTTCCGCCTCCTTTTCAACTTGAGCTACCTCTCTCGGGTTATCCTCTTATTGCAAAAAGATTAGTGATGATGAAGGGCTTACTGTTATCAATAGAGATCTGTTTGGTTTGGTAGTTTGCCCGCCTTTCCTTTTTGTTGGCAAACAGAAAGCGTAAGCGACTTCCACCGCCCCTTAGGTGGAACTCGCTTACGCTTTTCTGTTTGCCATCCTACTGGAGGAAGTACAGGAAACGCCTGCTGATAAGCGTGTTCCATGGTTGTAGTTGGTCAGCTCAAGTTTTCTCGATTTTCGGATAAATTCAAAGAGCATTGAGAATTAGCTTTCTAAAAAACGCCCACGTCTGTACTGGATCCCTTAGATAATAGGTATGGAGCCGATGTTGTCCTATAGTTCAAGGAACGTGTGACCGGCATGGAGGACTGACAATGGATTTTGAAGCCACATACGGAGCTTCTTTTAAATCTGACCATAAAGCATATTGGTTGAAATTTGAGTTCCTTGAATCATCTGAAGATTTTTCTTTTGATATTGGCGAGCGATTACTAGTTGGGGGTTTTGAATCCGTGTCGCTTTCACTCATTCTGCTCGAATCCGTATGCTTAAGGCACTGGCTAGCAGTTACTCGAAAACGAGGAGAATAGAAGAAGTCCAAAAGACGCTAGAGATTGGTTTAAAGGAATTTATGCAGTGCACACGTCTTACTCGTTAAGCTAAGTTCACACTGGCAAATAATTTGGACAAATTTCGGTTCAAATTTTGCTAAATAAGCCTAAATAGTGTACTTTTTGGCCATATTAGAGCAAATTATTTGTAAATGGAACTATTGCTTTAGTTTTAGTCATACAACATCTTCCATCATGGCTATTTAGCTAAATTTTCATCGAAATTTGTGCAAATTATTTGCCTGTGTGAACTTAGCTTAAGTCGTTGAGAAATGTTTAGCGGCAAATTTAAAAAAATATTATCAAATGCTTAACAAGTAAATATATATGTATTAACGTATATAATCTCGATTTCTGCACCAAGATTAACATTCTCTAGTGAAGATTTTTGATAGATGCTTTCTTATGATCTCTTTCCATATCGGATCCAAGCAATTTATTAAGCTTTTCATTAGGAATTTTACTTCGGTATTCAAACGACCAACTCGCATTGACAACTTTAAAAATATTTATTTTATTCATAGGATTTTAATAAGTTTTTAATTGCTAGATAAACTGAAATACGTGCTGTTTTATTAGTACAAATTAATTTAAATACTATTTTCAATTACATTTTGCTATACATTTGCCTTAGCACAGCCACGAAAGAATATGATTTACCCATGATATTTCTAAAACTATCCAAAGTTAGACCCATGAATCCACCAGCTGTGAACAAAAACGGACGCTCCGCATTGATCATGAATATAAGCAGATTTTTACGAAACTTCATATCCAATTGATACCATTTGCATGCAAAGGCCGAAGATGAAAGGGTTTTACTCTGAAAGTTAAGGAATCTTGACTATTTACAATTTAAAGCAATGCGGTTTCAATAAACTTACGTTTTCGACCACCTCATTGCCAAACCAACAGTACAAGAACAATTGAAAGATCACACAGCAGAGGCTTAAGTAGGAAATCGTCGAGCTACTGGCCGCATCATCCACAATTGCATGAAAAGCGGTCACGCCCACAATAACCAATGAGGTGATAAACTGAATCATAACGGGAGGTCCATAGATTTGCTCGATTTGTTGACGTAAGCTGTAAGTAAATCGGATTATGTATGGATCTCTTGATAATAATTTTCTCCAGTTACTATATTAAATTGCAGTGATACTTGACTATGAAGATCATGCACTTATTTGGATCCGATTGAAGTTCGATTTGGTCAAAGGCCAAGTTTAATATTTTAAGGTGTAAGCAGATCTGTATCATAAATAAGATATTGACAAAGTCCAGCATGGTTATGCCACAGGATATAATTATAATACTAAGTCCCATGTACATATATTGAAAAGACTTTGGCAAAAACTCAGGCATGTAGACGCGATATGGAAAACGTAGGCCAGCCAATTCATGGGGAACTAAAAGGGGTTAAACGAAGAATATATACAGAGGAACAAGTTAGAAGTTAGAAAAAAACTAGTTTTTAATTGCTATTTGTTGTGCAGTTGTTCGCTATTAAGTTCTAATTTCAAGACTTAGTTAACAACTGAGCAAGCATGAGAAACATCAACTAAACAAAATCGAAAAATTAAGTGAGCAACTCAACCAGAAAAGAACTGAGCAGCAAAGAATATAAGCATTTTTACCAACACTTTAACTCACATGTTAATAACAAAACCATGGCAGTTGAAGAGGACACAAAAATCATTAGAAAATACATCAGGCAAGTTAATTTGTTTTTCATTTCTTCTCTATAGAAAGTCTCCATTTGTCTAGGACTTGTAACACACGTCTGGGTTAGATGTTTCAACATATAAACGACCAATTTAATGCTATCATAGTAGTAAAAATTGTTAAAGATCTAAAAAGAAGACACTTAAGCTGTGATTATCATTCGAACTTGGAATATTACCTTGAACCAATAAACCAAATGAGTTAATGACATCATAAGATTTTGCAGTATATCATCCATTCTCCTACAATTAAGTACCAAATCATACAACTCCAAACTCACATAGCACGAAAGTCCTGAAAGAATTACAAAGCTCACAATTCGTATTCGAATTATTTGCACTTTAGTTTCTTTTTTTAGACCGGTAAAGGGTAAACCCACTAATTGAGCTAAGCCAATATTTAACTCTATAGAACCAATTTTTCCCTCTGCCACATCGGAGGGTACCAGACGTTGAGTTAGTTGCAGTAACTTTTCCATTTCTGCCAATTTTTGCATTGAGTTGAGCTTTTTATATGCCCACAAGGGGCAATATGTAAAATGGGCGTCACCCTTTTATACAATGTGCGAATTTGTTGAATTTTTTATTGAGTTCCACTATAAACTTGTCTTAATACAGCTACTATGGAATAAGATTTACCCATTATACTAGTAAAGCTAGTCAAAGTTAGACCCATGAATCCTCCAGCGGTAAAGAGAAACGGGCGTTCGGCATTGATCATAAATATAAGTAAAGTTCTTTTCAATTTGGCATCAAAATGGTACCAATCGCAACTAAATCCGGAATTGGACAGCGTTTTACTCTGAAAGAAAGCGAGAATAATGGATGTTACTTTGTTTAACAAAAGGCTGATTCAAATTTATTACAATTTATGTTAAGGCTTAAGGTTCAATTCGCGTATCAGGTTTTAAAATTAAGTTTTGGATTAGAAAATGGAAATATAGCTTGCTGTTGCATTTGAAATCAAACTTAAGCTGACAGCTGTTTGATTAGTTTTTCATGACATTGCTTATCGAGCGATTACACCTGATGCATAATGTGTCAAGCGATCGTTTATCGATGAGTACTTATTTCAATATCCTAACCAGCTGCCTTACTCTTTTTACACTTACTATCACTTAACGAAACACTTAGCTAAACTAAAACTTACCTGTTCAAACACCTCATTGCCAAACCAACAATAGAGAAACAGCTGAGCCAATGCACAAACAAGCAAACAGTATATAAGCATTGTACTTTGGGATATATCCCCCACCATGGTCTGAAATATGGTCATGGCCAAAATCACCAGTGAGGACATGAATTGATACATGACCGGCAAACAATATACTTGCTCCATTTGCTGTCGTAATCTGCATTAGTGAAATTATATTATAAATCAGTTTGACCATCTTTGATATTATCTTACAAAATCAACTCGCAGTGATATTTCACTATCCATCTCAACCATTTGTTTGGCTCTACCCGCACTTCCGTGTTGGTAGATAACGTCAACTCTTCAAAGGCCAAGTTTAAGATTTTCAAATGCATGCATATTTGATTCATAAACAAAACATGCAAATAATCCAATAGGGCTATATCGGCAGATATGTATACGAGGCCCACACCCATATAAAGATGGTTCAACCAAGGCGGCATAAATTCCGGAATTTTCAGGCGAAAGGGAAATCGTTCGCCTGCAAAATCTTTGGGAGCTGAAAAGGACAAAAAGATGTTATACTAAAATGCTTTTGCTTTTAACTTGTCTTTTATTTTTTATACTCTGTACCAAAGGTACAAAGCCATGTCCGTCTGTCTGTCCGTATGAACGCACAGATCTCAGAGATGGTAAGAGATAGAGGTTTGACATGTATGGGACATATGCTTCTTATACTTGCAGGCAGATCAAGTTTATTTTTAATTTTTGCCACGCCCCCTCCCGCCCACGCAAATTGGAAAAAACGTCATATCTCCCACAGTTTTATAGATAGAAGGTTCGTTCCTTCTGGACACATTTACTTATTAGGATTAATAATCGATCCGCCAAAGGAATGGTAGAGATCGGATGAACGGTTGTCGAGTTATAATGAAAACAAACAATTATGGGTAGCACCGGTCGCAACGGTGATGGGCAGCACTTCACAGGTACAGAGTATGTTATAGTCGGGCTTGACCGACTTTCTTTCTTGTTTAAGTACTTAAGTTGGTACACCTCAGAAAAAAGAATCCATTCTAAATGAACCGAAAACGTGTATTTTTGTTTTCAATAGTAGGGTAAGCCCAGAGTTTCTTATTCTTATTCTGAGAAGTGTTTTAAAAACCCATTAAAACACGATGTTTATATTTAACTTAAACTTTATCTAATTTTAATGTAGAAAAAAATGCCGCGACGCTCGCGTGTTGGTTGTAGCTACTCTCTATGCTTAGTGTTACCGTTGTATGTAGACTCCTATTGTCCCTACGCAGATCAAGTTTATTTCAAATTTCGGCCACGCCACCTCCCTCCCCCACAATAGAAAATGATGACAATTTGGAAGATATCAAGCTCATATTTTGCAGTGCAGTGTATGTGCCCAATATCTACAATCTCTGAAAGTTTCATAAAGATCGCATAAAAATGACAGAGTTTTTAAAGTTATAAAAAACGTTGCATACTTTTTGGCGTCGCATGTGCTTTTTGCTTACATAATGTGGAAATGTTCTCATTAAGGTTAATGCTCTGTTAACCAACATAAGGGAAGGCTATACAACATTAATTTCCCTGAGTAACGGGTATATCGAAGTCGGGCAGGAACGACTTTAACTTACGCTCTCGTTTTTATGAAGTTGTGCAAAAGTATGTAACAGGTAGAAGGAAGCATTTGCGACCCTATAAGGTATATATATTCTTGATCAGCATCAACAGCCAAGATGATTTAGCCATGTCCGTCTGTCCGTCCGTCCGTCTGTCCGTATGAACGCGTCGATCTCAGAGACTATAAGAGATAGAGCCACAAATTTTCACAAATGTGGGTAGGTGTATACCAGACTCAAATCGAGTTTGTTTCAGATATGGAAAATTCCTCCCCCTTCCCCCTTTAAGCGCAAAAAACTGTCAGAGCCACTATTTTTAATATAGACCTTCCAAACTTTATATATATCAAGTAAGGCCCAATATCTATCTATTCTGAAAAGATCAATAAGATCGGACAAAAAACACCGAAGTTATATACGAATTAATTTTGCTTGTGGGAGAGATGGGGTCCTTGCATTGTCAGTTACCGCGTTTGCGCGTGCGTATGTTGGAGCTTGTGAGTGTGTATGTGAGAGTTTAAGTATATGTGTATGAAACACAAGAAGTCACGGGAACAGGGTATTTTGTAGTCGGGGCACTCGACTACAGTTCCCTTACTTGTTATATCCTTGCAGAGGGTATTATAAAATTGTCCGAATGTTTGTAACGCATAGAAAGAAGCATCTCCGACCACATAAAGTACATTTATATCGCCTATATGTCGAACCGCTTGTATGCAAATACCCCTTATATGCAAAAATTCCACATTAGAGAGCATTATGCGCAAATTTAATATGAGAATTTAATTGCTTGTATGCAAATCGCTTATAAGCAAATATCGCTTGTACTATATACTAATTTTTTTGCCAATATTGAAATTTCTGCGTACTATTTGAATCGGTTGTAAGCAAAGTTTCCAAAACTATTCCCGTAAATCTAATTATCGATTGGCTTGTCATAGATAGCTAAACGTATGACTGTAATAATAACTGCAGCAATTTTGCGACATATTCTAACAGCTACTTTTCAGACTACTTTTCAGACTTTACTTTTCTATGACAGCTATTCTATATAGATGTCTGATTTCGACCAAATTTGGTGGAATCATGAAAAAGCATAGTAAACTAAGAAATTCGAAGTTTGGAGGCGTTTCAATTGAAAACAAAAAAGTTTTTCTCTCTAAAACTAGTTTTTCGACCGATCTTTTCTATGATAGCTATATGCTATAGTCCTCCGATCCGGCCGGTTTGGTGAGGATAGCTTTAAAACTGACGGAGGAGATAGCATAGAAACAGACGGACAGACGGACACGGCTAAATCAACTCAGCTCGTCATGCTGATCAAGAATATATATATACTTTATGTGGTCTATGCGTTACAAAAATCCGGACAATTTTATAATACCCTCTGCAAGGGTATACAAATAAAAGCTGATACTCCCGAAGCAACAACTCACCTATCATAACCATTATCCAGGCCGTTATTGGCCCCGCTGTGGTGAGTGTAAAATATAGCACAAGCCACAACTTATTCTTAGCTTCCGAGTCATAAAAGGTTTCGATTTGTCTCTCAGAGATCACACAGCTTTTGGTCAGGCTTCTTAGCTTAAGCACTATATGCTTGATGATGTCGTAATTTACATATGTAATCAAAACCTTGAAAAATTATTAATTTTGTTGAAACTGCATTTATATCTTTAGCTCACTTTACCTTGAACCAATAGCCGAAATGTGTCAAAGTCATTACTAAATTCTGTGTTACCGCGTCCAGATTTCTCCAGTTTTCCATCAAATCATATAACTCCAGACTAACATAGCAGAAAAGGTATCCTACCACTAGAAGTCCATAGATTTGATGGCACCTCATTTGCCACGGTGGCTCTTCCCGCAGACCTATCATTGGTAGGCTGGCCAGTTGACACAACCAAATGTTTAGATCTAGGGAACCGATACGTCCGTTAGCCACACTTGAAGGCTTTAGACTATGCATAAGTTGAAGTAAACTTTTCATTTTTGAAATGAGTTGAATTTGAGGTGGTCAACTCCTTTTATACTTGGGCGAAATGGGCGTTACACATATTCTTATGCGAATGATTTTCGCCCCACTTAGCTAAAGAATGACACAAACCGATTGAAGGGTGTTTTTTAGTGATTTCCAATGCTGTTGAAAGGGTACCGAAGGAATAGAGTACGCATGTAACATACCCAGTAATGTTCATCTTTTAAGTTTTGAGACTAGCCTCCAATTGTCCAGATTCTCTAAAAGCGAATTACACTACTCCACACCAGAGTACACTAAAAGGAAAGTCGCTGGTTTTCTATTATTTATTTGTATGAGATGAAGATTGATAAAAGGAACAATGAAGAAGAAAAGAGATACAAGGAAGAATGGAAAAGAAAGAAGAAGAAGGAAAATAAGAATTAAGAAGGGAGAAGGAAAAAGGAGGGAAGAAGTAAGGAAAGATGAAGGCAGGATGAAAGTAGGATGGGGGAAGAAGGAAGAAAGGACAAATGAAGAAAAAAAGTAGAATGGATGAAGAAATAAGAAAGAAAGAAAATGGAAGAAAAAGGAAAAAACTCATTTTTTCTCTGTGGCATTTCCAGTTTACAACAGTACGCAGTATCTATACCAGAGATAATCTGATAGGTAGCTACTGGAATTTAACATTGGCTAATATGCCCAACTCAAGACAAATACTTAACACGTAAACCAACACCCCAAAGGATTATTTAATAACTATATAACCAGCACAACATTTATCACACTAGACCTCTTTAATTATTAAGAGTTCTATACCCAAGTGACTTGTTAAAAGGGGTAAACTGTTACGCGTGTCCCATAAGGCACTTAAGTGGCACGTTTGACGGCCAAGTAAAAGATAATTGATGTGAGAAAATCAAATGGGGAGGCATTTAGATGCATGCTTTTTGTCGATTTATTACACAGTGCGACACTCAAAGAGGCCTATGAACGGGACCAATAAATTGTTAAACTAGATCCTTATACTCAGTTTTTATACGCTTTACTCGTACTGTAAAAAGGGTATACTAAGATCGTGCAAATGTATGTAACACGCATAAGGAAGTATATCCGACCATATAAAGTATATTTATTCATGATCAGCATCAACAGCAGTCCGTCACCTAGACACCTAGATCTCAAAAACTAGAAGAGCTAGAGCAACCAAATTTTGTATGTAGACTAGTATTGCATAAAGACCAAAGACTTTTATATTTCCACAAATTTGGTTGCGTTTCTAACGGCTGAATGGACAAAGTTACAGCGTGTTAATCCCGAATAATGCATTAAAATTTATGGCAGGACAACTAGATTAATACACAAAATGTGTATAGGAACTATTATTGGATCTTACATTAATAGTCAAGCAAATGTACAATAATAACATTCAGGCAGTACTAGGCAGTAATGATTTTAGCTACGAAGTGACCGAATGGGTTCCGCACTCACCATCCTCAATTAAACTATTTCTGTCTTCTTGGCGAAACTCGGGCCTTCCTTCAAAACTGTGCACCTTAAATGCTTTAGAGAAGTTGGAAGCATTATCTGTAGCTTTTCCACATATTTGGGTATCTCGAAATCCGTCTTTTCTATGAACTTCAGCTAATATAGAAGCAATAACTTCGTGTGTGTGGGAGAATCACACGACAGAATGACGATTTAGATTGTAAGTGCCTGTATCCAGATGTGAATTAATTCGATGTAAAGTAAAATTTTCATACATATTTTGAAGCAAAATTTTATTTCTACTTTTCTTTAGTCATATTTGTATTAAAATTTTACTTTACATAGAATTAATCTGGATAAAGGCCTTTACACCAAAGTAGCTTTTGCTTGGCAACATTTATTGTATAGTCCGCTTTCTTTTTATCTAGCATGGAGCGAATAGTTTTTGCACAGTGAATGCTTACCGGACGTCCAGTTAAAGGCACAAAAAGGTCCCTGAAACTCTTCTTTTCAAAATACCAAAAGGGTACAGATGACGCAAAACAGTTATTGATATCGATCAGTGGGCGCAAAAAAAGACACTTACGAATCTTACAATCAACTATGGGCACCATAGGTCGCAACGGTGATGGGCAGCACTTCACAGGTACAGAGTATATTATCGTCGGGCTTGACCGACTTTCTTTCTTGTTTTGGCATAAAGTAAATTTTTGTAAAATTTTGAATTTAACTTAATAACACAACTTACAATATGAAAGTAATTTCTTAATCAGAAAAGATAGCAAACATTTATAATGTACTTTCACGCGCTGTCCGATTTCCCCCAGAGGGTCAGGTTTAAGAGAAATTTGCATAAACGTGTTTTGGACGAGGATTGTTCACATTTTTAGCTCCTGCATCCACATAAATTCCACATAAACCTATTGAAACCAAATTTGTTTTTACGTAGACGCTGCTCATTTGTCGGAATCGACCGGATCGGATGACTATAGCATATAGTTGTCATAGGAACGATCGGTCGAACAACTAGTTTTAGATGGATGTAAGCCGGCTCGAGGTCAAGTGATAAGAAAAACCATGGTTTTGTTTTTTTTTTCCTAGTTTTAGTGAGAAAACTTTTTGTTTTCAATTGAAACGCCTCCATGTATGTTTGTATGTTTGTACAAATGTATGTTTGTATGTTTGTGTGTTTGTCCCGTATGGGCGTCTAAACCGCTGAACCGATCTTCACGAGATTTTCACAGTAAGTTCATGTCGATCAGGAAAGTGTCATTGGCTATGTCTCATGTCTGTGAAATGGTCGAAAAACCGCGAAATTTGCCAAGTTATATCGTTCATCCGATTGCAATGAAAATGTGGGAATGCTTGAACGCTTGCCCGGGAAGGTTTCTAAGTTGAAAAAATTTGCGAAAAACGGTCCAAAAACCGCGAAAAGTGCAAAATTTACGTTTTCGCTAAAACTTTGGGAAATTGATCGACGCTTGCTCAGGAAGGTTTCCCAGTAGAAGAAACCGCGAAATATGCAAAATGTTCGTTTGTTATAAAACTTTAGAGGATTCTAATTTGAAGAAATGGGCGGGAAATAGTCCAAAAACCGCGATAATTCAAAAACTATACCGTTCATCCGATTGCGATGAAATTTTGGTCAATGGTTAGACGCTTGGCCGCGTAGGTTTCTAAGGTCCAAAAATCGCAAAATTCGCAAAATAATACCGTTCATCCGATTGCAATCAAACTTTGGGGAATGAATTGAAAGCTTGCTCGTCAAAAAACCGCGAAAATTAAAAAATTTGCTGTTTCGGTAAATCTTTGTAGAGGATTTCCAAGTTGAAGATATGGGCGGAAAATGGTCCAAGAACCGCGAAATTTGCAAAATGTTCGATTTTGATGAAGCTTTGAGGAATGGTTGTACACTCGACCGCGAAGGTATCTAAATTGAAAAACTTTGCCGTTCATCCGACTGGCGTAAAACTTTGGGCAACGCTTGCCCGCGAAGGTTTCTAAGGTCCAAAAATCGCGAAATTGGCAAAACAACCTTATGAGTATTTATAAAAGCGCTTAGTGCTTATATTACAATGCCGGCGTTGGTAAATGGAAGCTGTAGATTACACGGTCGAAAATGTTGCGAAATTTGCAAATTTTTGATTTGAGACTGGATTATTGTGAAGATTTGATAGACAGCAATTGTAGACGGGTAAATAAGAAGTATTAGCCAAACGGTCAAAAAAGTCACGAAATTTGCAAAATATTCATGATTTTAGATTATCATGAAGACGTTTAAAGAGAGAAACAAGAAAGAAAGTCGGGCAAGCCCGACTATACTCTGTACCTGTGAAGTGCTGCCCATCACCGCTGCGACCGGTGCAGCCCATAATTGTTTGTTTTTCCTATAACTCGACAACCGTTCATCCGATCTTTATCATTTCTTTGGCGGATCGATAAATAATCCTGATTACTAAATATGTCCAGAAGAAACAAACCTTCTATCTATAAAACTGTGGGAGATATGACGTTTCTTCTAATTTGCGGGGGCGGGAGGGGGCGTGGCAAAAAATGGAAAGAATTAAAGAAGCATATGTCCCATACATGTCAAACCTCTATCTCTTACCATCTCTGAGATCTGTGCGTTCATATGGACAGACAGATGGACATGGCTATATCGACTCGGCTGTTGATGCTGATCAAGAATATATATACTTTATGGGGTCGGAGATGCTTCCTTCTGGCTGTTACATACATTTGCACAAACTTATTATACTCTATGAACCTTTGGTACAGAGTATAAAAAGATCAAGCGGTCCAAAATGTTTATACCGACATGCAGCCTGCACTATATTGAATATAATCGCTCTCTTAAGAATCATAAGAACCCGGGCGACGCCGGGTATTCAGCTAGTTATCTATATAGTATAGCTGTCATAGAAAAGTAGAGTCTGAACAGTAGTCTTAGAAAAACTTTTTTGTTTTCAATGGAAATGTCCCCAAAATTGCGATCGGAACGATCGGTCGAAAAAACTAAATATAAACAGAGGTAAATTTTTTACCGCGCTAATGGAAATACGCGTACTGTGCGTATAAACGGGGTATGTGTGTGTGACCCAATGCGCAGTGTCCAACAGTCAGCAGTATCCATACCAGAGATAATCTGAGGAACCGCTAGTGGGACTCAACATTGGCTAATATGCCCAACTCAAGACAATTACTTAACACATATACCAACTCCCCAAAGGATTCTATAATAACTATATAACCAGCACTATATTTATCACACTAGACCTCCTCAATTATTAAGAATTCCAGACCAAAGTGACTTGTTGAAAGGGTAAACTGTTACACGTGTCCCATTAGCCACTTAAGTGGCACGTTTGACGACCAAGTAAAAGGTAATTGGTGTGAGAAAAACAATTGGCGAAGCGAGGCATTTAGGTGCATGCTTGTTGTCGATTTATTATGTCCTGCTATACATTTGTCTAAGAACAGCCACAATGGAGTAAGACTTACTTAAAATACTGGTAAAACTTCGTAGAGTAAGGCCCATAAAACCTCCCGAAGTAAACAGAAACGGGCGTTCCGCATTAATCATAAAGATTAAAAGGGTTCTTTTGAACTTCTCATCGAATGCATACCAATCGCAACCAAAGGCTGAAGTGGATAGGGTCTTACTCTGATAGTTAAATAGAGTGATTATCAATACATCCACTCTATAAACTTAACGTACCTGCTCGAAAACCTCGTTTCCAAACCAGCAATACAGAAACAGCTGACAGATCACACCACTTAGCAGAAAGTACATTAGCACCGTACTATTTGAGAAATCTCCCACAATTGTCTGAAATACAGTCATGGCGACCGTGACCACAGATGAGATGAATTGCAACAAGAGGGGAAAGCTGTAAATTTGTTCCATTTGCTGGCGCAAACTGAAAGTTAAAGCGGACTATAGTAATGCTCTACAGAGATTTGCCAACTTTTCAAATTACTTCATCAATTCGGAGTGATATTTGACTATGGCAATCAACCATTCCAGTTCAGCTTTGATGTCGCCCTCAACCAACATCTCAAAGGCGATATTAAGCATTTTCAGATGCATACATATCTGATTCATAAGCAATACATTCACATTATCAATGCAGGTCACTCCACAGGATATCCAGAGCAGACTGAGACCCATATAAAGATTTTGCAAAATGGGTGGCAAAAATTCTGGAACTTTCACGCGAAAGGGAAAGCGTTCGCCTGCAAAACCCTCGGGAGCTAAAAAAAACCAAAATGATAACTAATTTGGATCAGTTACCCAACACAACTTACCCAACAGTATCATAATCAAAGCCATTCCTGCAGAGAATACCACCAGATTAAAGTACAAAAGGCACACCAATTTGTTTCGTTTTTCCTCTTGATGGAAGGTCTCTATTTGCTTTTGGGTTATCACACAACCTTTGGTCAGTCGACGTAATTTGTTGACAATTTCTTTAATGCTGTCATAGTTATAATAGGTGTTACACACCTAGAGGAATAAAGTTTTTGGACGATTAAGTAAAGTTGTTGTCTGTCCCATGCATCTCACCTTGAACCAATAACCCACATGAGTCAGCGACATGACCACATTTTGTGTCATCACATCCAAATCACTCCAATTGAGTAGCAGATCATATAACTCCAAAATCACGTAACAAAGTAGACTCGGTAAAACCAACACAGCGATTAATTGAATGGCCATTTTTTGCCTGGCTGTCTCCGGCTTGAGATCCGTCAGGGGCAGACCCGTCAGGTGAGACAGCCAAATATTCAACTCGACGGAACCAATTCTACCCTGAATAATATCCGACGGCATCAGACGTTGCAGCAACTTATCCATTTTGCAATTGATACTGCTCGAAATAAGGACAAAGCTATTATTTATACACCAAATGCAAAATAAGTAGCCTTGCGTCAATGGGTTGATATAAGTAAGTACAATGTAGGCGGTCTCTCAGCCAGCCCATTAATATGTAATGTGTGAAAGTCTGAGTGGGTGAATGGTAGAAGAAGGGGATTGTTGACAATGACAACTTGCATTATCAGAGGTTCTTTAGTCCAGGCCAAGATTCTTTTTCGGAATTCATTTTCATTTCCCGATAGTAATGATTCAATTAATTTTATGTGTTTTTTTCTATTTCGGACTTCATTTTTATTTCGGTTAACATGCGGTACTCGGGATTTTTCGGTATACCGATACGTACCAATAAAACACAGTTTTTTAACTGTACCCTAAATTCCCGTTCTATGGGTACTTTTGTACAAGGTGGGCCAATAGAAGTCACCGGGCCAAAAGAAGTCACCCTATTGGAAGATGCTCTTATTTTTACAAATAGCCGCCAAAATATAGAGAGGTAAATATTATATATATTTCTGCCCTGGGTACCTTAGGAACAGAGTACAAACATTTTTTGGAGAATCCATAGCCATATTCCAACTTGAAACCCAGATGCGTTACCATTCCATGCAGATCTCAGCTAAAATCTGGAGAATTAAAAATCGAAAAGCAAATAAGTTTGAAATAAATAAATGAAATTATAATTTTCGCATTTCTTTGTTTTCTTTCCATTTTGTTGTTGTTGTATTAAAATTAAAATAATAATAAAACTTAAAAAATACTTTGAATTCCTTTCGCGTGGCTGTTGGAAAATTCGTTTTTCAGGATCACTTGGAAGTTAGTTTAGTTTTTTTTTTTTTTTCTTTTTTTTTTTTTGTTTATTTCACGAAGACAACACAGACATATTAAGATCCAAAATATACATATATATGTATATATATTTATATATATATATATACGTGTGTGTGTGTTTTTGTTTTGAGTTGAGTTGATTTGCTGTTTAGGTCTGGATCCAGATGTGAATTAATGAGAAGTAAAGTAAAATTTTCATACAAAAATGCTCTAGAAGTTAAGCAGAATTAAAATTTTGCTTCAATATTTGTTTGATTATTTTACTTTTCTTTTCGTTAAGGGGGTTCTCTTGATTGAACGTATGATTTTAAAGCATTTTTTTGTTATTTTTTTGCGGGGACCAATGAAGAGATATCACTTTTGGGGCTTTTATAACTGGTTTATAAGTGTTTCAAGCGTATACAAAAACCAAAGTAAAAGCGTCTTTCTTAAAAATATTTTTTTTAACTTTCCTCCATCATATCTTGAGAACGGCTCGTCCGATTGATTCACTTCAAATTTATAAGGTCGATTCAGCACATGAAGACGCGAGGAAAAGTCTGTTGTAAAATGGCTTGACACAGCCCCAAAGGGCCAAAGCCGAGCTTTTCTCAATCTCTTGCCTTGTGCGCTTCTAATTTCCGCACAAGAGAAAGGGTCCTACAGCTTACCGCCGAATCCAAAAGGCAGTTTGAGAAGCTTTTGCATGGCTTATTACTACAAAGCTGGCGCCAACAGCAGAGAGGGGTGACCGGGTGTAAAGTTTATTCAAATAAAAAACTTTTCATTAGATGTTCCGAGGCGGGATCGAACCCACGACCTCTTGCACACTAGCCGCTGAGCCACCCGGCCACATAATAAAGCCACACAATAATAGCCCATTCTGTGCATTTAACTGATATTGTGAAGGAAGGTTCCTTTTTTTTTGAGAAAGGTGTCTTTAGAGCGCTTTAGCTTTGGTTCTAATGAATATGTTGAGATGAAAATTTTTATCTATATTCTTCAAACACATAAAAAAGTGATAAAAACCCCAAAGTTATATCTCTTCTCTGGTCATCACAAAAAAATTTAATAGAAACCAGGGATGCAAACCGGTTCTGAACGAAACCGGAACCGAACCGCTAATTGCAACTGATAAACCGAACCGGCGTCGCTTCGAAAATGCTGAACCGAAACGAAAACCACAAATTAAAAAGGTTCGGTTCGGTTCAGTTCGCTGACGAGTCTCAAGACGTACAAATTTGGGCAGTTTTAATCGAATTGCTACGATAAGTCCTTATCAATGCCGGATTTATGTAGCACCAAACCATTTTGAAACATGTGATTCCGTACACCTCCAGCAATTGTCCACCGACCTCGTAATATGCCTGTCATAATTCTTTGGAAGTTCCTAATCGATTTTTTTGCGTGTCTCATTTAGTTTACGGCACGATATTCTCATTAGTCTGTCTAGCTTCTTCATCTTTTAAAGTGATATCATTAACCCAATTTACACGACCTTATCTCTCAGGTGAGTTTTGTATCTGAGTATCTGTCAGCCCGTGTAAGCAGGAGACTGAGCCTACTCAGCTGAGCGCTCAGGTGTAATAGAACCGTCTCAAATTGAACTGACCGAACTGCAGAACGCTCAATGAACCAATCTCAGACATGTGTAAATGCTGAACTAAGTTGCTCAGCTAAGTTTTTTGACACTCAGGTCTGAAAAACTCAGCTGAGCGATCAGGTCGTTTAAATTAAGCTTTAGGGAAGAATCCAGCACATTAGACTATTCAAATGTTCTCTAGGAATTCAATTTCTAAATGGTCGAAAAGGTCACATATTCACTTTAGAAATCATTATACGAATATTTGAAATATTGAATGAAAAGTTCGGGGAAAGACACTCGGCCCTGTTCCGAATTCCGAGTCGGTTTTCGTGTAAACGTTGCTTTTTTTTAAGATAAAGTTCACAATTTTATATGAAAAGTAAGCAAAATGTCTATGGCTACTAGATCAGGTCCGCTTTTTTTGACGAATTGAATTCACTTGGCATTGAGCAATCGGTTTCAGCTGCTTAGCCAATTCCGATTTTCGTCAAACCTAATCTAGTAGCCTTTGAAATTCTTGTCACCTTCCATATAACATTGTTAAGTTTAAGCTCTACATGCCATCGTTTACACGAAAACCGACTCGGAATTGGGAACAGGGCCGACTAAGTATAGGTGAGCTTCAACATCTTAAATAGTTTTTTGTTATGAAATAGCTTTTTCTGGAAAAATTTTAATATTTTAAGGATTAGCTGGACCAAATTGAGTTAATTCAAATAAAACTTGGGTGTAATATCTCTAAAAACCAGAACTAATACTTTTAATGTAATCGAACCCAACGGACCCAAGTTTATCTTACATGAAATAGTATGTCCCACCTAGGCTTATAGTTTTTCAAACTTTTGCAGATTCAAGGGCTAAGAAAAATTACTTTCTGAACAGACTTAGGAACATTTCTGAATGTAAGACTTCACAATAGGCTTAAGGTTAGGAATTGGTGGAATTAAGGGCGATCCGAAAACAAAAAGAAGTTTTTGACATCGTTTTTGATATGCCGCAACTTCAAGAGTCTGAAAAAATGGCTTTCCGAGCAGATTTCAGGATAGGTTGAGACGATTTACTCAAGGAAGGGCTTTAAGAGTTGACATAGGGTGAAATTAAGGGCGATCCCAGAAAATAATGTAGTTTTTGAAACGTTTTCAGACTGCATTACCTTTGAAATTTTGGAAAAAATACCTTTCCACGCAGTCTTGAGGGCAAACTCCCCTTTATACTTAAGAAAGGTTTTAAGGCTTGAGACTCGTCGAAATTAAAGACGATCCTTGGACAGAAATTCAATTTTTGCAACTTTTCGGACTGCCTTAGCTTCGAAAGTCTGGAAAAAATAACTTTCCGAACAGATTTAGGCCAAATTCGGGACTTTATACTTAAGTACAGGCTTTGTTCGGCGGAAATTAGGGCGCTCCTAGAAATAAATGTTTGCCATTTTTCTAAACTAATCGTAATTTCAAAAGGCCATGAAAATATCGGATTGTTACACTTAAGGATGGGCTTTAAGGGTTGAGATTTAACAGATTTTCGGCATTCAAAAACATAAAATTCGTTGCGAATTTCTTTCCGCGCAGTTTTGAGGGAAGATTGGGAATATTTGCGAAAACGGAAACTGGCCTTCAGTTAATAAATTAAAACAAAACCATGTACTAAGCCGAACCGGTGGTTCAAAAACTGTGTGAACCACTGAACCGAACCAGTCCATATTTCCGATCGGTTTGCTTCCTTGATAAAAACCGCTCAAAAATCAGACTTTCAATGGAGAAAACCCCTCTTAACGAGAAGTAAAGTAAAATTTTCATACGAAAATGCTAAAAGTAAAGCAGATTTCTTTTACTTTACTTCTCGTTAATTCACATTTGGTTACAGACCTTTGTTGTTGACTTTTCTTAGCCAAAAATTAGTGTGTGTGTGTGTGTGTATTTGTTGTGTGTGTGTGTGTGCGTGCATGGGCGACCATCGAGGGGATCGGTGGCGCGCTTTCCATTTAGACGCGCGACAATTGCTGCAGCAAATTGCACGGCCAAAACGCCTCGATGCGCTCCTTGAGCAATTGAAACGGATACGAAATCCAGGTAAGTACTGTCTGGGCCAACAAACCCATCGGCTCCGGATACTGATGCGTGAGCAGGGCCAGCAGTGCGGTGAACGAGCACAGTCCGGCCGTAAACAAAATGAAAAACGGCAGCTCCTTCTTGGGATACACCGAAACCTCATGGAAGGCGGGCAGCAGCTCGCGATCGGCGCACTCGGTGCAAGTGGGATATGGATAGAAGAGATGGCCGCGCTCCAACGGATACGGCAGCATACGGAATGTGCCCTCCCAGGTGCAGTGCAGCAGATTCAATGCCCCCTCCACCTGTTTCCAGTGCTTCAAATGGAAAAACGCATAGGCCAGGGCCTCGGAATCGCCACGCTTGAGTATGTGCTCGGGCGGTAGGATCAGAGGTTTCGTTTCTAGCAAATACTTGGGCACATGTGGATTGAATTCCACCGCCCTGTGTATGGCCTCCACGGCACTCATCTCGGCGGGACTGAGTCCCCGCTTGGAGGCAATGTCCGGCGAGAATTTATCGGCCACCGCCCGCGCCTTGAGCAAGGCGGCCGTATAGCAAATGGTCGCCGATTTGGGCAACGAAATGTCATCGTATTTGGCCAGAATGGCATGACAATCCGCATACGTTTGCATCTCCAGCAAAGTCTCTATGAGATTCTCGTGGATGTTCAAAACGCTCATGATCGAGGGAATCTCTTTGGTCAGATCGCGAAACATCTTGGCCGCCTCCTTCAACTTGCCCAACTTGCGGGCGCACATGGCCAGTCGCCGCTTTATGTAGATCAGCACATTGGTGTCCCGCCGGTGCACGCCATCGGCGATGGCTCCCTGATGCTGGGTGGCCTGGGATTTGCGATAATTGATCTCCGCCACCTTGAGCGCCGTCTTTAGAATCTTTTCCGCCTCCATAATGGTCATGGCCTCCTCCTCGGCCAGCAGTATATAGGCGGGAGCACACTCCCCGTTGAGCTCCAGAGCATTGTGCGCGGATTTGATGCGTTGCATGGGATTGCGCTCGCGCCAGGCCGTCTGCATGATCTCGTACTCCTCCTTGCGGGCATCGCCCTCGCAGGTGAAGAACGTCTGATGGTCCTGGGCGCTAAGATTCATATCATAATAGGTGAGCGGTTCCTTGCTGGTGGCCCAAAAGAAACGCTGGTACTCGGCACCACGGTAGAGATTCAGGGGATTGCGCCACACTTTACACTCGGGCATTTGCGTGCCGGTGCCGGTGCTGTTGCTGTTCGAGTTGGTGGAGCCCGCGGCAGTGGCACCCCCTCCCGCCCCAGCGCCCCCACCATTGCTGCTGCTGCTGCTGGAACCGCTGCTGCTGCCGCCGCTGCCATTGCTGGAGTCCGATTGGCCATCGTTGCCATTGATCCAGGGACTTATGTGATTGATGGACACTTGCTCTGAAATGGAAACATTATCATCCTTTTTCATTTCTATACACACACACACACACACACTAACCTATGAAGGATGTGCCATATTTACGGAAATACCACCACTCGAAGATCAGTATCAATCCCGATATCAGACTTGAGGTGCCTGTTAATGCCACATAGAACTTGGGCGTCAAAGTGCTCAGAAACATGGAGGAGTCCCACATCCTGCTGCTCTGCCTCTTCCTCTGCCTCTGCCAGCCACCTAACTGTAATTGTGTATTTGTTGTTGTTGATTTGTTGCTCTGCGGCCGCTGCCTTGACTGAGTTTCACTTTAACTTACTGCCGCCCACTTGCAGCCGTTTTTCTTTTTTTACTAAGCTTCTCTCTGCTATCAAACAAATATCCTCGGTCTATCAGCGTTTTTATCCTTGCTGCAGATGAGACTTTTTTCCATAAAGTATTCAACGTAGTTGTGGAGAGGGGGGCGCGTTATAGAGGTGGCATATAGCCTTTTAGGGTGGCTGTCGTTTCGATAGCTCTGGCCAGTGCTGTTGGACTAGCTATTTTATGGGCTGCCTTTAACCGCCTTAGAGATGCGCAGTTCGGTCAGTTCGATGTCACGGTAAAGGCATTATCAGTTGTTAGAAAACTGCTGCCGATAAGTAAAATCATTTGATATGACAAGCATCAGGAATAAATGTAGCAGAAATTATTTATTTTTTATTGGGCGTGTTCAGTAGAGCGAACCTGCCTTGTATGAAAAATATTTTTTTTTCTACTTTGCGGCACATAGCTCAAAAAATGAAGTATTTTTTATAGATAATTTTACCAAAATCCAAAATTTTAGGTTCTGAAGGTGCCCCTGAAGCTCAGTTTTCAATTTTCCCGTAATTTATCTTTGAATTATCAACACCTTTTACAAAATTTGAATTAAAAAATGTGAAATTTTTTCATACTTTTTAATTTCATTCTATATTTTTTGTATTTTTTTTGACATATTTTATGAATAGTTTTTTTTTCCACACGTATTTTTTATTCCTCATCGCTTTTAGAAGAAGTCGCTCTTGTTCCGGTTGAATCAAAAAAAGAGCAGATTTTTCGCAACTCATATGTTCACCAGTTCTCTCATTCGATTCCTCAAATCGGTCCGAACATTCTTCATCACTGAAAAAAACTGTTTCCACGTAGGCATTGCTTGCTGATAAAACTTTTCCAACAGTTAAGGGCAATTGGACAAATCCGTCAGAGCTTTCGAAAATTTTTACCCATTTTATATCGACAAGGAAATCAATTTGTTTAATTTTGTGGATAATTTTCGCCAAAGAAAGAATTTCGTCGTTAAGAGCGTCTTCGTCAACATCAAGATTAACCGCTTCAGCCGATCGATGAAATAGTTTTCGGTCTACTATTTTGTCTTCAAGGTTCAACACTGAAAATGATTGAAATGGAGATTTTTTAAAATCGTACCATTTTCCCAATTATAATTTACATTCAACTAACTTTTTCTGAGCGGATTTTCGTAGCAGGATATTGATAGTATTTTGAAAATTTATCGATTACTGTAACTGCTAGCTATTGGTGATGAGAACGTGACTAGTCGCCGTTCATTTTGAAACACTTTGCAACACTAATCTTCAGGCCGCATAGTGCATTTTTTTTTGTTAAACTCGAACAAGTGCAACTTATACATATTTCCGTGTGGTTGCCAAATAAACTGGATTTGAAAACATGTCAGAGGCGACGGACACCAATTTGGAGGCACCACCGCCAAAAGAGTGCACGAAAACCGTGGAAGAAATTGGCAAGGGGAAGGCAAAAAAAATAGTCGTCGAGGCTGAGCTGGACAAACTCTTGGCCGAGGCGGATAACACAAATGGCAAGGATGGCGATGAGGAGGACGGCCATCACTTGGATGAGTTGAGCTCTCTGGAACTGGAAATTGCCAAGCTGCACAACACGCAGCACATAACAGAGGAGAAGGAGGTCAATGAAGAGGCGGCTGCCACGGGAGACGCGACCTCGGGCAGCACAGACAAGGCCAGCCACGAGGCCGCCAAGTCAAGCCAGGAACAGGCTGAGCAGGCAGAAATAGATGCGCCACTGGAGGGTCGTTGCGAGTCTGCTCTAGAGGAGGTGGATCTCATTGCACTGCTCAAGGGCCCCGACACGGCGGAGGAGATGGATCAACTTGATTCGGGTGTGACCATCGAGGGCGAGGGACAATACGAAATAATGGAAATCGATGACGATGACAACAGCAATGCAACGGAAACCAACTCAGCCCACAAATCCGCTGCCAAATCCAATTCCGACAAAGTACCCGCAGCTATTGCTATGGGCAAGAGCAAACTTTCTCCGGAGCAGGCGCGTGCCGTGGCCCTAGAGCAAATCGCCGACTTGAAGTCGCAGAAAAGTCGACGCAAAGATTCGGCCACCACGCCCAACTTGATGGTCAAGCCGCAGGATATAGTCAATTCGCTGAATGACGATTGGAATGAGTACGACAGTGGAAGTGACACGGCCATGCCCGGAGCAGCTCAGCTGGCAGCCAAAAAACCGGTTATCCCGAAGAAGATCAACAAGCCCAGTGCACAGGAGGAGGCCAAGCCAGTTGTCAGTACCGTCAAAGTTTTGCTCAAATCAGTCCAAAAGCCCGCAGAAAAGGAGAAGGCCAAGGCAAAGGTCACCAAAGCGCCACCAACAGCAGCACCTAGCACAGAGCTGCCCACAACCACCGCAGAGACGACCACTGGTAGACACATTTTATGATCTTCCCAGGCATTCTCATACATTTATATTTTTCCCTCAGGTTTCAAGCGCATGCGCGTCATCAAACGTAAAATCATCTGGGATCCTGATGTCCCGGAGACGCAGAAATCCTTTGCACAGTATGCCAGCTCAAAGGGTTCAGCCACGCCACCGCCAACTTTATCCTCGTCTCTGCCAGTCCAAGTGGCTCCAGCAAAAGCCACCAATCAGAACAATAATAGCTCTGCTGCAGTTGTACGCAAAGAAACAGCGCCCAAGAAGCCGCGTGCTGCTACACCCAAAGAGCTGAACAAAACACCAGCCAAACGTGCGGCTACACCATCAAAGGTCACGGCTGCCCATATGGAGGGTACTGCCCCATCACCACCAAAACGCCGCTCACAGACGCCCGGTGCTGTAACAAATGGAGCGGTCAAAAAGAAGAAAATAACCGAGATTGATCGACTGATGGGAGATGAAGGCGCTGCCAATATGATCCAGGCTGTAGAGCATGAACAGCGGGAACTAAGTGGCGGGGAAATTTCCAATAAGCCAGTAATGCGCAAGCGTGCCTTGACCATAACAGGACGGGTAAGTACTTAGTTGCTTCTGCTAGAACAACGCCCCATATACCCTTTAAATTATAGAGAAAAAAAAACTAACTTCTCTGATAAATTCATCTAAGACAGAGTATTATTCTGCTAAACTTAACCCTCATCCTGTTAATAAAAAAATTAGTAATTCTGTATTTTGGACAAATTTTGCCCAACATATTTTGCCCAAAAACGGGATTATAAACTTTTTTTTGGGTCAAACAGAAAACATAACAAAGTTATCTATTTTTTTAATGTGTTGTTAAAGAGGAAAAAAACTACAGTCAGAAAGTCTCAGCTCAAAATTACAAAATTTACCTGACACCTTCTAGATCGAACATGCTTTTGGGCAAAATTTGACCAAAATACAGGATGAGGGTTTATAATGCAGGGACAAATGCACAAACCTTATGCCACCATAGACATAAATAATGACTAATTAAATAGACTGTAGAGTGGACCTTAATTATACTTATTGTCCCCGATTTCCAAATACCGGACTGAAAAAGATTCGTTTTGGTCCAGATCGATATAGAAGAAAGTTTGGACAACATTTAGTGGCTGCGCGGTCGCCCTAAAAATCGAAAATGTAAACTACATGGGCCAAATATGAGATGAGCTTCGAATTTTCTCTTAAGCCCTCTTCTGGCCTAGAAAATTTTTTTTCGATATTTTTTTTTCATATGATTTTTATACAACATTTACACTAGGACTGCGTTAATAGCTAACAAACAGCTTTTTTGTATGGGAAAAAAACAGACTGTTAGCTATTAACGCATACACCTTTATTTAGTGTTTCAAAAATTAATGCGGAAATGGAAAAAGTAAACGGCGTTAGATTCAGTACAGATGTGACTCGGGCCCCTATTTCAATCATAATTTTGCGATTTTTTTTACAAAATGGCCATTAAAAAATAAAAAATCGATTTTGGGCAATTTTTTCTTTGTAGTTTAGTGTAAAAAAAATAGCTCCGCAATTCCTTTTCCTTTCGGTTTTCCAACAAATTTTCGAAAACTTTTGGCAGACAGTCTTCGGCATACCATTTAGCAGTTATGGTCTGACCATTTTCCCGGGGATAGCAGCTACAATTTTTGATCTGGTGAAGTAAACTGATATCAACACTTTTGTTGCCAAGCTTTTGTGGGTGGGTTTGCTCCAGTTGGGCTCCATACCATGGACTGCTGTTTAGTTTCCGAAACGTACTAATAGAACCAAGCTTCGTCACCAGTAACGACTTCAGTAAAGTTCCTAGACTGCATGTTTTCGAATTTATTTAGGAAATATTAGGCAAAGTGCACTCGAGCCTCTTTTTGGGCGGTATTTAAAATGCGTGGAACCCATCTCGCAGACTTTTTCGTGTACAGCAGATCATGATGCAATATTACAGATACGGCCATGGCATTTAAGCCCAGTTCAGGGGTAAAATAAAAACAAAATCAAATAGGCTATCGTTTAATAGGTTTTCGGGTGCTCCGATTTCATTTGTACTAATATTTTTTGGATCGAAGGAGAAGGGGCCGACTTATATTGGGGGAAAAGAGATTAAGAACTAAAAAAAAAGGTGAAAGTTATCTCCGGCTCGGCCGAAGTTTTGTATACCCTTGCAGCTTCCTATGACTTTTTTTAATTTTTAATAGAAATAGGGACCACAATGGTGACAATTCTGCGTTGATTGCACTTTGTTACATCAAAATTGGTTCAGAACTACGGGCGCAATCAGTGCCGCCAGCTCGAAAAACGTGGTTTCGAGATAAACACGTTTAATGTTTGCAGTTGCTAGGCAAATCGAATTTCAAAAAATTCTTTTAGGACGATATTCTCAAATATGCAAGCTATAAAAATATGGAAAAAAAATCGAACAAAAATTTGTGCCAAGCAGCAAAACCCACTTAAAACGTCTGGCTATAGACATCTTCAAAATTTCTTCAATTTGGCGGACGCCGAACTCGACCTTCTGCTACCATCGTACACTGGGCCAGCAGGCCGAAATTTTGGCCAAAAGTCCCATTTTTTTTGTTTGGGAAACTTGATAAAACGATTGTCGGAAACGATTAAGAATACTTATAGCTATTTTATGCCAAAATTTTGAACATTTTCACTTCTTGGTTTTTGAATGGCAGCAATTCAAAGTTGATTTTTCATGAAATTGCTCCAAAAAATGGAAAATTAATAGTCGAAACTAGGAAAGAAACAGCTTCTAGAGATTAATTATATATTTTCGGCTACGGACTAGATTTAAATAAAAAAATATAAAGAAGTTTCCAATTGTATTCGTTTTCATAAAAAATGGAAAAAATCAGTAATTTTTTGGTTTTTTTTTTACATTTGGCAACTTTGATTTGATAGTGCCCACTGGTGCCACTGGCTAATCACTCGTAACATGTCAAATAATTTTCTTTGAATATTGTACTATAACTGGAGGTATGCGCTTTTGCGCGGTTTTGCTTTGGATTTTATTAAATCGCTTTTAAAAATGTATCCCCATTTGACATCGAGCCAGTTTCAATTTTCAAGTCAGCCGAAAAGTATGCTTTTCTTTTTTAAAACTTCGGAATTCGGACCATGAAGCCAAACTGTGAGAGCTAAGCTATTTTTATTCCCATGGATTAAAATGTGTAGCATACTTTTAAAAGCACGGAATTACGGTTTAAAATACATACAAAAATTATTTTTTAATTAATTAATTTTTTATATTTTATTTTTTGTTTTAAGAAATGAATGTATAGAACAGGTTAAATAAATAAAAATAACGGTGAAAGTAGTCAGATTGACTGAAAATCCTTGACAGGGTGGGCATTTAAAGTCAGTTCTATTTTGAGTTAATAACTCATAAACGACTTATCCGATCATGACAATTATTTTTCTTAGAAACAATCTACACTTGTATATCCTCTCTGCGAAATTTGGATTAAGTCTTACCACAAGTTTTTTTTTTATAATTAAAAATCCAAAAAAGTTGAAAAATTTTCCAACTTTGACTTGGATTATCAATATGTTTTTTAAATTTCTTTATTTTTTTTAAAAATTATGTGCGTTAAGTTCAATCTTTTAAGAACATTTCGTAAAAAACTTTAGCTTCTTAGATAGTCTGGTGTAGAAATGCCCGAGTTTTGGCCAAAAAATGAGATTTCTGGCCCACAGTGCATCGGAAAGAGAAACAGTACGTATATTAGAAACAGCTAAGTTGACCACAACTAAGCTTTAAGCCGAAAATCTAGTTTCGAGTGATTTTTATTCCATTTGGATACACTGCATACAGGAAATATCTAAAAATATGTCCTCTCTAGCGAATCGCTCGTTCAGGAAATAGAAAAGCTTGAGAAATCCCTTTTTGAGAACAATGCTTTTCAATGTGGCATATTTTTGGACCCAATGTATAACGTAATGCTACGAGGGCCGTCCTAGCAAAGTAGTGTTGGAACATGTTCACAAAAAATATTAAAAAGGGGAAGTACAGACTAATAAAAGCTTAAGTTTGGTGCTTTTACCTTGCACAGTTTTTTTTGGTCGATTTTAATAGAGAACGCTTGTTATTGATTTGCAAACATGGACAAAATTGGTCATCGTTATGTGATACAATACTTTCTTTCATATAAAAGGTCTTAGTCCAACCAATATTAAAAAGGAGCTGGACTCTACCTTACGTAATTCTGCTCCCTCGTTTACAACAATAAAATATTGGGTGGCTGAGTTTAAGCGAGGTCGTTTGAGCTGCAAAGATGAACATCGTATTGGGCGTCCAAATGAGGTGACCACTTCTGAAATGGTGGCCAAAATTAAAAAATGTAGTGACCGGCGATTGAAAGTTCGTGAGTTAGCTGAATGTGTAGGCATTTCAAAAAGTGCTGTACATCGCATATTGACCGAAAAATTGGACATGAAAAAGTTATGCGCAAGATGGGTGCCGCGTTTGCTGTTCCATCATGACAATGCGCCGGTTCACACCTCTGCCGTTGCAATGGCTAAAATTAATGAATTAAAATTTGAATTGCTACCTCACGCCCCTTATTCGCCAGACTTAGCTCCCTCTGATTATTTCTTATTTCCAAACTTGAAAAAATGGCTCGGAGGAAAAAGATTTGGCAACAATGAAGAGGTGGCGTCCGAGGTTAATGCCTATTTTGAAGAGCTTCACAGTTCTTATTATAAAAAGTATCGAAGCTATTGAAGATAGCTGGGAAAGTGTATCGACCTAAAAGGATCCTATGTTGAAAAATAAAAAAAAAATAAATTTTGTGTTTTAGTAGTTAGGTCGGCTATTTCTGGGACCGCCCTCGCATTATCACCAATTGTTCAAGCATTTGGTTGGGGGCATTTTTAAAAAGTTCGTACGGGTCCCTGTCTTCTCCTGGTGCTTTGTAAGTTCGGCTGTGCCATTTTTAGTCCATTTTTTCTACGTCTGGATCCTCAGCATAAATAGGAGCATAGTAAATGTTCAGCGCATTTTGTTCTGGGTTAAGAAGATTTTCGAAATGACTCCTAAAATCCCACGCAGCGATTCCGGTTCCTATTTTTGGGGCCATTCCTCTTATTTATCTCGCAATTTTCAACCAGTCTTTGCTATCTTTTATCAATGTTTTTCGTGCTTCAAGACCCTGGTCATATTCAAATTAGTGTTTAGATCAGAGGCCGGCACGTCCCTATGTTCTGTGCATACGAAAAATCTCAAAAGCAGCGCTGCGTATTAATAATATTTAAACAGTTTTTAATCATTGTGACTGGCGCAATAGTTTATAAGTAAATTGTACTTGTAGCGCCAACAAACAAAACAAACAAACATTAAACAATTTCTCCATTCTCTGCACAGCCTTCACGTGTCGCCGTCGAGCCCCAGGCAGTCACGCCCAAGAAGGAGCCAACTAACAGCACTCCCCTTAAAACCACTAAACGAGTCACCGCCGCCGCCCGAAGAGTCTGTATTTGTCAAGACACCCGATCCCAAGCCCCGAGCCTCCGAATCCTGGGACTATGTTTATAAGCAGCGTGCCAGCGAGGAATCCATGATCATGAGAAGGCGCTCGAATAGCTCCTACTCAAGCAATGCGTCCGTGACGCGGCTTTCATTGGATAACAAATCCGGAGCAGTTCTATCCGACGATGCAGCCGATCTGGCCAATGATCCGTCCTTTAAGTTCTTGAAACCGGAGAGCAAAGTCAACCAAAGAAACGCAAATGCGGCTAGCCCGCAAACGCTTACCAACGATCTAAAGCGTAGTAGCACCCTTCCCAAGGAGGCCAAGCCAGAGTCGGTTGTCCTAAACAAGGTGGATAAGGTGGCTCATTTGGTCATAAAAACGCATCATGGCAAAACGGGACACACCTACAATGCCCAACTGTTGCATAAGCTTAGCGAGACGCTCACCAAACTGGGCAAGAACAACGAGTACAATACGGTGCTGCTGACGGTGCAGGGTCAGCATTACTGTCAGGGCATCGACGTTCAGGAGTTGATAGCGGGTGCACTGGAGAAGCGCAAAAATAGTGCCAGTCAAATGGGATCGGCCATAAAGTAAGTGAGAATCTTAGGTATTTTTTATATACTTTATGTACTTCTTCATTTATTCGATATATCCGCAAACTTTTGACAAAGAAAATGCTGTGTTCTATCAAAGAATGATCGTTCAAAAATTTACAAAGACAGGGATGCAAACCGGAACCGATTTTCCAGCTAATTCGCCGCCTCGCTTAAATCCATAATTAACAATAAAAATCATCAATGTAATTCTTTAGATAAATATTTATTTGACTTAAGGCTACTTTTTGAATCGAATCTGTTTTTAAAGTGGTGGTACGATTCTGTAAGATTAAAAGAAGTTTGCAGCTTTGTTTTATTCTACTCTTTTAAATCTAAAAGTCTTGTTAATACTTATAACAACATAAAACATAATTTTTTTATTTGCAGAACCTATTTACGTACGCTGGCAACATTCCCCAAGCCCTTGGTGGCCGGCATTGTAGGCAATCTAAAGAATCTGGGCGTGATGCAACTACCGTTGTTCGATTATGTGGTGGCTGCAGATGACTGCTGTTTTGAGACCAACTATAACAAAATTGGACAACTGCCGGAGGGTTATGCTCTGTGGCACAAACATGAAAAGGTGTCAAGTCAAGTGGTATGTTTTAACTATAAAGGGATTATCTTGTTATTGTTTCATTCTTTCTTTTCACTTGAAGCATGCACGTTTACTACTCTTGGGTGAACGCTTACACACAACAGATCTGTCAACGCCAAATAGTTTTATTGATAAGATTTGCAAGGTCCGAAACGTCAACGATGAGGCATTGTCAGTGGCTAAACTCATTTCTACAACCTCGGCAGAGGTGAGCTTTACATACATAAGTTCTTTTGATCTCATCATCTAAAATTTGTTTTTAATCCCCTCGCAGACATATCGCATCCTGAAAAAGCTGAATCATACAGTCACCAATGCGGCCAACTTGCCGCGTCTTGAAGACGAGTTCAAAATCATAACCGAGCAGTGGGTCACGGCCAATTGTCAGGCCAATTTCAAACGTTATCAAAACGACACTGATTTTTAGAATGTTAGATAAGGTCAAATGGCATACCATGTGCAATGAATGGTAGGCAAATTCATTTTAAACAAACCATTTTTGAATTAAAATCAACATTTTAGTTGAATTGATGTTGTCTTATGCTGTTATCTTTGGCTAAGTATTTTTTTGTTTTTACTCAGAGATGATGAAGAAAGTCTTAAGAATTTTTCCAAAGGGTTTTGCTTTCAGACAATAAATTTTATTTTTTTCACAATGCTTCGTATGAATGAGACAGTTGTTGAAAAGTTAGTAGTTTTAACAGCTGTGCAATGATGTTCTATTCATATGAAGTACTGTGACAAAAATAATTTTTAGTTGATCTGAGAATAGGCCTTAAGAAAGAGTAGATATTTGGGTGCATGCAATAACACCCAGTGCAATAAGATTCATGGCCCTTATTGCACTGATCACTTTGTGATAGACGGAAGGCATTTATCGAGTGTGCAACATAGACTCGGATCATTACGTTGTTGCAGCCACGCGGTTCAGTGTGGCACATGCCGCAAGCTCTAGTACACGTCGAAAGCTGAACGTCGAGTAGCTGCAATCACAACGGACCTCCGGAGTCTACACAGCAAAACTCATCCATTTGCTCCAGGAAATCTCACCTTTCCCTTCAGGTATAGGTAAACAGTTGAAACATATATCACACTCCATGAGTACGGCTGCCAAGGAGATTCTCGGATATGCCGAGCACTCGCGAAAACAGTCATGGTACGATGTTGAGTGCTACTGCGCTAATGCGTAGAAAGACGCTGCCTACAGGAGAACTCTGCAGTCGGGAGCAACGCGAACTGTCAGGGAGCGATACCGTAAGAAAAGGAGAAAGGAGAAGCGCCTTTTCAGAAGGAAAAAGAATGAGCAGGAAAGGCGTATTCGTGAGGAAGTCGAAAGCCTGTTCGGCATGAGTGAGACTCGAAAATTCTACCAAAAAGTTCAGCGACTTGCCGAAGATTTTAAGCCCGGAGCCTCACTATGCAAGGACGAAGACGGAAATCTTGTCACAGACCCTCAAGTGGCACTAGACAAATGAAGAAACTATTTTTCCAACCTGCTGTGAGGCGATGACGAACTCAATGACGCCTCTGGAGAAGTAGTGAAACCACCAATCGATGATATAAAAATAGACCGACCGGACCATAAGGAAGTCTGATTAGCCATAAAAAGGCTGAAAAATAACAAATCAGCTGGAGCTGATGAGCTGACCGCTGAACTGTTCAAGGCTGGCGGTAAGGAGTTGGAAAGGTGCATGCACCAACTCATAAGCAGAATATGGTCTGAAGAAAGATTGGAGTCAAAGTGTTTTCTGTCCAATACTTAAAAAAAGGGCACTGCAGTCTGCGCAAATTACCGCGGGATCAGTCTCCTACCCATTGCATATAAGGTTCTGTCATGTGTCTTATGTGAACGTCTAAAGCCGAGAATGAGCGAACTGATCGAACCTTATCATTGTGGCTTTAGACCTGGTAAATCCACCATAGACCAGATATTCACTTTGAGACAAATACTGGAGAAAACCCTTAAGACGAAAATCAAAACCTACCATTTTTTTGTTGATTATAAAGCCGCCTTCGACACACCGATAAGGTCTAAGTTCTTTGAAGCCCTGTCTACTTTTGGTATACCAGAAAAGTACGTTCGACTTTGCATGATGACGTTGAGAAGCACACAAAGCTCCGTCAAAATAGGAAAGAACCTCTCCGAGCCTTTATTTCTCGACAAATTTTAATGTTGGGCCTCACGATAAAATATAGGTGTTAATGTGGAGAAGACTCGGCATGACACTTTTACACCTCGTAGGGGCAATCTCTCTCGACTCACTTTGGACGGAGCTCGAATTGCCCACAAGGACACCATTACATATCTAGGCGTCACACTGGACAGGAGACTCACCTGGAGACCCCATGTTAACCGGGTGTGTGGCTCTGCCCGCTTAAAACTCCGGAAGATGGTCTGGCTAATTCAGCCAAAGAGTGGCCTTTCCCTTAAGGCTAAAGTCAGGCTTTTTAAGACCATAGTCCTCCCTATTCTTAACTGGGGTATTACATGTTGGGGAACGGCCTGCACCACCACCATTAAGAGAGTTGAGGTTTGAGTAAGTAAGGCTCTTCGACGAATATTAAATGCGCACCGTTACCATATTCCGGGACTAAGGCATTCCCACTTTATGCGAAACCATTAGGAGAGGTTTTTGGCAGGGTGAAACCTTATCGTGTAACTTCTTTAATCTGCTGATGGAGTATATACTGTCGGGAACCATCTTCTATAAAGAGGTAATGCTACTTGCATATGCCGATGACATTGACATTATCGGCATATCCGAACGGGTGGTAAGCAAGGTGTTTTCAGAGATTGAGAAGCAGTCAAAACTCATGGGCTTAGCGGTAAATGAGGAAAAGACGAAGTTCCTAGTCTCAGTGCGCAATTAACCTACGCGTCTTGGCCATTCGTTTGCAATGGGAGAGTCCAACTTTAACGTTGTAAAGGACTTTGTCTACCTCGGAACGATGATTAGCAGCGACAACAAAATCAGTCTGGAGATCCGAAGAAGAATAACTCTTGCAAACCGATGTTACTACGGGCTCAGTAAGTAGTTCAAGAGCAGAGCCATCTCTCGAAAAACAAAAATTGCGCTATACAAGTCGCTTATTATCCCAGTCCTGCAATAAAGCGCAGAAGCATGGACATTAACAGTATTGGATGAGGAGGCGATCGGCGTGTTCGAGAGAAAAGTCCTTAGGAGGTAAAAGTTGGCGATGAGTTTCGCACCCGTATGAACCGCGAACTGTATGAGCTCTATGGGGACACATCTAGTCAAGCTCACAAAACAACAGCGGCTGCGCTGGCTTGGACATGTTACTCGTATAGATGAAGAAGCTCCAGTAAAAAAAGTGTACAGGCGGAAGGAGAACGAAATAGAATAAGAAAGGGTAGGACGCCCGAATCTAAGATGGGAAGATCAGGTGCTGAAAGAGCTCGCGCAAGACAGAGGCGAAAGGCGGGCATTAATTGCAACGGCCGAGACCGCCAAACGGTTGTGATTAAATTATCCCGGGCCAAATAAGATATTGCACTCCTAAATGTTTACAGAATACTCTGAATGCTGTTTTTTTTTCTGTGTATTTTTTCTAGAAAATTTTCTTCTCTGGATGCAAACCGGTTTTCAACCGAAACAAATCTAACCGAACCGATAATTCATATTCTTAAGCTAAACCAAAAACTGCAAGTGAAATCGGTTCGCATCGTTTGATTCATCGACGTGCTTGATGAGGTAAAGCAACTATCTGAAGATACGATTTCTTAATTTATACAAAGCTGTATGATTTATATGAGAAAAGTAAACTTAGAAGCTCAAAAAATATGAGAAGTAGCCCGAGTTCTCAGATAAACAGCTTAAAGAATTTCGGCTTAACGAATCAACTTAGATATTTTGTTTACTTATTTAATCAAGAAGGTGACATTATTCTTGAAACTTTACATGTAAACTCTTAGTGTAGTTCAAAATCCAATCGTTTATACGAAAATCTCTACAGATTTCTGGATCACCCCCCATAGGCATGAATCTTTAATGTTTATAAGCTAGTATTTTTTATTCTCAAAATTTGGTTGTAAAGTTGTTAAATGTGATCTGCGTTCAAAGGGACTGCTTACGCCTGATTTATGGTGTCAGACACTGAACTAAATAGGAAAAAAATGTCCATATTGCTTAGGCAAGAGTTAAAACGCAAGTAGTTTCTTTTAACTTAAGGTTCTTTTTTAAACCTTTCTTTCAGAGCTGAGAATCTTTAGTTCTTGGTTTTAATAATCCATTAAAAAACCCCCCGTTCGATGGAAACCGCATGCCCAGGCACTCTGCAGATCTTTATCAAGCTAGCAACAATTTCGAATATTTAGATCAAATGAACGATTTTACATAAACTTTGACTCTGAATCTGACTGGCTTTATTGGTCTGTGGAATTGGATGCTGGAATACTGTTTCTCCACTGCTTGAAATCTGTTACTCTGTTTGAAATCTGGAACCTGTGAAATGCATAGAACGAGTAGGCTAAAAGACGTCTTCTAGCAAGGCTTGGGCCTTGGCTTTGGGCATCTTGGCTTGGGTTTGGCACATTTAGGTTTCCTGCGGCGACGCGAGGCCCTCTTTCGCTTGGGCATACAAGCGCGTGGCTTGGGTTTGCAACCTATTTTTTTGCGTTTGGGCTTGCAAGATGCCCGCTTACGCTTGGGCTTACACACGGGCTTTTTTTCCATTTGGGGACAACAGTCAGTCCCACTACTCGGTGGAATTGGAGTAGAAAACAAGTTACCATCGAATTCAGCTATAAGGAAGTTTGATCTGAAGTTGCTGCGGCTGCAACACCTTTTGTTATCATCGTTTATTGGTAAAGCGTCTGGTGTCGGTAGTTTTTGTGCAAAACGGTAAACATCCTGAGACCATAAATATCATTATTTGATGTGGAACTTCCCTTATTTAGACTTACCTGTGAAAATAACCAGCGTTGACTTTCAGGCATTTTGTTAAAGCATCGGGCCGCCTGCTGCACTAGTTCGTGCCCATGAAAGACATCGTTATAACGGTGATGGAATTCCCGTAGAAAATTTATGTATGGATTTCCGGTGACATTTACCGGATTCTGTAATTCTGGCTGTTCGCGATTTAAGTTTTCATTGTTTTCGACCTTACTGTCAGTCGTATGATGCGAATGCTCCGAATCCCCTTGCATGTCATTGTCAACCTGGTCTGCTGGTCTATGGACAATGACCTCGGTGCTGGGCGATTGATTACTCACCACAGCTCCTACCACAGTGGCGCTGCCGTCAGTGGTCAGCTTGCCCTCAGATTCGCTCAAAGACATCTTTATGCTTGAGCAATAGGAATATAGTCAAAAACCTAACAAAAATTCTTTAATTTGGTTGATTTGAAAAATACACAATTTTACCAAAAGATTAAAAATATATTTTCCTACACAAACTTTAGGTGTGTTTTGTATGTATAAGATGTTAGTACTGAATGAAGTTGAGCAAACTTGCTTCATAGAACTTGTCTGCCTTTCAGTTTGAGTGAAAACACAGGGAGTACTTTGTTATTATTTAAATTTTTTGTTTGTATCTGAATATGGGTTTTTACGACTTGTTTGGAATTTAGTCAAGCTCAAGGTCGAGGATTGATTATAATTTAATAACCAGCAGAAAATTCAACAGAGAATACATATGAACATGAACAGTAGCTGTGGCTGTGTAGACGGCCGTTTCGGCTGACACCATGGCTGAGCTCTCGTCAGTTGCTGTCACACCATCAAGCCATTTGCGCCTGCTAACACTCACTTAGACTAAAATCAAAACTGGTCGTAGGAACTCATTGATGGGCTAATGAGCTTTTTTAGAAGACTTTGGCTTATAAGGCCAGCAAATTTTTAACCAAGAAATTTGGCCACAAAAGAATAACACAAGCGATTTCGATGTATTAATGTACAAAGGAGTTCACAATATGTTTATTTTATGTTTTGGTTTAGCGAAAATTGGTTTCGTTTTAGTTAGCAAATTAATAATTGAACAACTCGCCAGGCAGATCAGACGTGATCCTTGCCAATTGCAATTATTTACGATTCTCGACTGACTGATGCGGCCCAAGTGGCTTGCATTGCAGACGTCAAGCAGCAAAACAAAGGCGACAAAGAGAGCAAGTAAAGCGACAAATGAGAGCGAGAGTTACTTACTATTTTCGTTACGTTAAAACAGAGGCAGGCAAAAAATACATTTACATTTTTGCATTGGTATGTGTGAGAGCAGATCAAAAATTGCTCTCAATTTCAGTAGCAACGACTGCGTCGCGGCGTAGGAAAGCAAGCAACGCAGCGGCGCTTGTACAGCTTATACTATGTGTGTCAGAGCAGCGCTGCTTAGAGAATTTTTGTATGCATTCGAGATAGGAATGTGCCTGTCCCTGCGTTAAAATGTCTTTGAGTTTAACAACAATTTTGAGATATTTGAGGAAGTCGCTTAGCCGAACATATTTCCCCCGTTGGAGGACTCGGGCCTTCAACATCCTTCTTGGGCAGCAATATCGCCACCCGGGTTCGAAATCGCCAACACTAATCCCAGGTAGATCAGCTCTCCATTTCGACCGCTGTTGAAGAAGCGCAAGAGCGTCTATAGAAGATTGCAAATTCTCTGCCGTCGATTGAGGCGATTGAAGTTTAATCCAGTGATTTCTGAAGCCGCGAATGAACTGAGGTTCGCAGTACCCAAAAAATGCGCTTGTGTCAGGACATCAAGGTCATCGGTATGCTCTGTAATTGGGAGTAATGGTCGGGAATTAATGATTGCGGTGATATGACAAACAAAGAGTAAGCAAATCACCAAAACTAAGCAAAGAAACGACAACAGAACGGTGAAAATGATTACAGCAGCTTCCTGTAGCCTTCCAAAGTGCGGAGAGCCGAGGTTTAACAAAACGCCATTTAATCTGATTGCCGACGCAAATCTTCTGGATTTCCTTCCGATGCTTAACATTCAGAAACAGTGGGTCTTCTTCAGGCAACTGAAGCATAGAACGGACCGCACGAAAGGAAGCTGGCTTCGTTTCGTAAGTCTATCGACTTGAATCTCCTCCAGGGCAGAATCTTTCCATAAGATGCACTGCATGTAGCTATCTGGCTCAGAAATACGAACGCACCGATACATCTTGCAGATGGAAGGACTTTGTCGCTGCCTCGGATGTGGACTTTGTCGATCAGGTTCACTGGCGTGTGCGTAGTAAATACGACTGAACCAAAATCGGTTGTGTTTCGGTTGAGGTGCGGATTCGAGTCTAGACGTCGCATGTTGGTTACACGAACGTGTTTGTGCACGTATGTTCGAGAGCTTGTAGATGGCTCAAGCTGGCAGAAAATGCCAATCAAGGAACGTTCCGAGGATTAGCTGGTCGTTTGGGGCGTTGGAATTCGATCGAGTGGTCGGTTTCCTGCGGTTTAGGTGTGTCCCGAAGAAGGCAGTTGTTCAGCTGTACAAGTTTGTACGAATCGATGGGCATGCAAGAGCACACTGAACCAGGAATAGGGTATGCTGATCAATGTGGTCAATGGCATCGTTGTCCCGACATGAGAAGTGTGTTCAGTTAGCTGTGTGCATAACTTGGTAGACACATACACGTGTGTGAGCGTGCGTCGAATTTTTTGGATCAAAATTCACAGATCAAAATTCGATTGTTGCACTGCGAGTATGTATATATGTGTGTTGATCCACGCTGCGAGTACGTATGTGTCGAGGTTCGATGGAATGGCCGGCGGCTGCTGTTAGGATGAAGATGTCCATGTGGTCATCTGTGGGCCGCTGCTGTCGTTGAATATCACAAACGTTGAAAATTTCGCCGACAGTCTGCGTGTGTGTAGCGCGCGCTTTGAGTTTTTTGTACGCGGTGGCTGCGAGTTGTCAGAGAAAGTGGGGAGTTAATGTTCAAAACTTGGGGGTCACCACTATAACGATTAAGAGGTCGTTCTTAATTCACTATTAATATTTGTTTAATTGAAATAGTTTGGCATAAATTGGCTTCGCGTTCGCTTTTCTCACACACTCACACACAAACTCCTGTAGATGAGAAGATATGCTTCGTGATTCTCATGATAGTGTGGCCTGATCAGCCACAGTAATTTGTAGTCGTCGTGACTAGTGTGGGCAGAGCCGCCACACGTCTGTCTCTAATTTAAAGAAGTCACACGGTTGCGCTTATGGTCGCAAAATATTGCGTGTTTTAAGGAGCAATACAAAATTTCTTTACCACAAAGTTATGGAAATGATGGAAAATAGATACTATCAAGTATTTACTTTAGATATATGTCGTAAAACATGCTTTATTGGACTACAAAATTTTTGAGGGAATCTGTGTGTGTGGTTGTGTAGGTGTTTGCTGGACTGGGACTGGTAGCGTGTTCGATGTTGCGTCTCCGCAAGATGTAGATGTTGCGAGGATAATTTGTCTGAAATTCGTTACTCTTCTGCTGGAAATCTGAGAGTTCTTAATGTCCGTTTGTAGAAGTTGGCTGATCTGTTGTTCTCTGTTTGACTTCTGAAATTTTTGTTGGCGCCGCTTGGTTTAAGAGCTTGCATTTTAGCACCGCTTGCGTTTCGGTTTGGGGCATCTTTGCTTGGGCTTGGGCTTGCAAGCGCTCTTCTTCTTCTTGGGCTTACAGGCACGTGGTTTGGGCTTGCAACCCCTCTTTTTCGTTTCGGTTTGCAAGTTTTGCGCTTGGGCTTGCAAGATGCGCGCTTGCGCTTAGGCTTGCAAATCGGTTTCTTCGCCTCGGGACAACCGGGGCCCTGATTCTGTCCTTCCCCTTTTGAGGGCGGTCGAGAGCAAAACATACTGCGACGCTTTGAGGCCGCCTTCTTTGTATCACACTCGTCATCAACGATTATAGCTGTGCTGGTGCTGGAAGGGCAACTGTTGCTCTCCCATTCAATAGAGAATGTTGATTTTACTCCGCATCCTAAACGGTAGACGCCCTGTAAAGCAAATAACTTATTTATAATCAAACTTTCCCTAGAATTTCACTTACCGGTGAATACAGCCAGCGTTGGCTTATGGGCATATAGTACCAGAGCCGTGCCGTTTCTTGCACGAAATTGTGTCCTCCGCTTTTATCACCATGGCTTCGACTATACTCGAGAAGGAAGTTGACATACCTTTGCGTTATAAAATCCCCCATATACTTGACAGTAGAGTTGATAAGATTTTGCTCTGTTGGTTGTGGCTCAACTTCTTGATCGTATTCATTATCGGCGTCGCAATACACTTTCAACTTTTCCATTATTTCTTCTAACGATTCTGTCATACATTCGCTGTCATCCATGGTAATACATTCGCTCTTCTGTGTTTTTATCTCTAGCTCGCTGACATCCGAGTATTTTGAAAGTTCAGATTCTTTCAGATCCAAGTCATCAATTTCAATCTCGCTTTCGGTAATAACATCCATATCTTCTCGTCCAGACACAATGCTCACACTGCTGTCATCTCTTTCACGGTTCACCCCGTTGACAAGTGTCATAGTGCTGTCCGATGGGTACGAGGACATGTTTCGGTTGGACAAAGTCAAAAATTTTGTTGGCTCACAAAAAAAAATATAATAAAATTACTGTAAAAATTTGACTAAAACTTTTTTTAAAAAAAAATTGTTTTTACACAAACATTACGTGTGTTTATATCAAGCTCTAAGCACAAACTGAAGAAAATCTACCTAACATACAGGAACATGACTGAATTTGAGTTTGAGTGAAAACTCAGCGACTACTTTATTGGAAAAATTTAACAAAAATAATTCAAAATAATTGAGTAGTCACTAATATGTTTTTCCAACTAATTTTAACCGCAATGCCCCCCAATATTTCGTCAGCTGAAAAAATTTTGAAAACTTGCTAGAAATATTCTATACACTTGAATAGAAGGTCAAATTTTTAATCGATCAAGCGTACAGGAAAAACATAGTCTTCGGTAAATTCTAAGAAATTTTGCCCAAAAAACCATAGGTCTAAAATCAATTCCTAGCTCGAGCCTAGCGAGTCATGGCTGACACTCGACTAAAAGTAAATACAAATACAAGTAAATTTTCTAAATTTCTCTAGCACGTCAAGTATTGGAGAATTCGATGGTCAAAGTTGTAAAAATTTCCTTAAATGGCACTTTTCATATTACAACAAAGCTGCTGAAGTTGTGACAATAGATCTCATCCTTTTACGATGGTATGAAATTCTTGTTTCTGTGGTTAAAAGATTTCTTTGCTTTAATCGAGAATGCGTTTTTAAATAGACCAAGGTCTCTGACTAATCCACTGAGGTCTTTCTCAAGGGCTGCGGCTCAGAAGAAATATTTGAGCTAAAATCCGTTGTTTCACTTTTATCACTTGAAGAAGAGTTTTTTTTCTAAGTCGGGATCATTTTGTGTAGATGAAGAAGCTTGCAATACAGGACTGGTTGAGTAACAGATAACAAGCTATGGACGGTTTCTTTAATTAATCACGTTTTGATCAACCACACAAAAATAACATTCATCTTGATGGTGTTTGAGTCCTAAAAAGGGATCTTTTCTTATTCGCCCATAATTCCAAAGACTCCACACATGTTTTACATACCATATGAAGGAGCCAGTACTTGTCACGGGTGTCCATAGGTAATCCAAAGTTATCAAAATACACCTATTTTATGAACTTTTATGAATCTCTAAAGAGATTCACTGACGATAGTGTACTAGCAAAGCAAAAATCTCTAAAAATTTGGAAAATTTAGCATTCTTTGATGAAATAGGACAGGTTCAATTTTAAAAGAGTTTCCTTTAGTGAAATTTGACAACCGACTATTCAGAGATACATATATGACAAGTGTAAAGGCCATTTTTAAATTTATATTCACCACAGATGTTACAAAAATAGTTGGGATCGTTTTTACAGATATTTCTCGACGTTGAAATTGTTAAACAAAAAACTTTTTTAAAAAACAGTTCGGTAGATTTGAAGTTTAATGTGACTAGTAAAAAAATATAACTGACAGATGTATCTCAAAAATTAGAGCTGCTAGAGAAAAACTGAGGGTAGATTTGAGATCAGCGACCTCAAATTAGTAAACAACAGCCATAAAATTCCATGCAATATAAAAAAGTTAAATTTTGTTCCTCTGTGTAAATAAATCAAATTTCTGGTGGTTGATCCAGGAAGCATAAATAAATAACAAAAGATAATTTTAATATGTCAAAGTGAATGTTAGCAGGCTCAAGGTGATTATAGTTCAATAATCAACCCGAAAATTCAACAGAGAATACATATGAACATGAACAGTTATAGTAAAATCGTGGCACACTTTGAGCACACTCTGAAACAAATTTCTCAGTAAATAAAATAGTGGCCACAAACAACAGAGATATGCATATTCCTTCTGCTACCCTAAACAACGGAGCTTAAAGCTAGTTGAAATTTCGTGCTATTTGTGCACTTGGAGTTCTCAACTATTGATTCGCCGTTCAGGTTGTTTAAATAGTATTTGCAAATGGCTTGTTGGTGTGACAGCTACTGAAAGTGTACTGACGAAGGCTTTGCCATGGCGGCAGCCGAAACGACCGTCCATGATGTATTCTCTGTTGAAACTTCTGCTGATTATTCAATTATAATCAACCCACGACATTGAGCCTGATAACATTCACTTTGACTAAAATCAAAACAGGTCGTTAAACCCATATTCAGATAATATTAATATGTATAACAAATATTGTATTTCGAAGTTTCAATGAAGTTGAAACACGACGTAGTATGTAGTGTTGTTACTTTTATAAAATCGTGTCTCTGACTGGCCCTAACCCCTTAAGTGACTTACTGTACACCATCAACCTAAGAATAAGAATCCCTCTATCCTCTCCTTTAGCATTAGCAAAACAATGTAGCTCCTTTTGTGTTGCTACATTGTTTGTTAAAAATTGCCTCGCTATTTGGCGGCGCCGCTCACAACCAGACAGAATGACAAGCGCAATTGCCTCTCTTCGAAGCGAAAACAACAAATCTATTGCGTATCGGAGCATGTCGCTAGGCGTGTGCGCAGCAGAGACGTCTGCAAAAACAAATATATGGAGTGTGTGTCTGGCTGGTGGAATCAAGTATCGGTAACAGTGTTTGTTTTTTTCGTTTGTTGTTCAGAACCGGAACCACAGTACGATTCGGTATTAGATTCTAGAGAATTTCAACAAAATTGAAATGAAGTAGAGAGTTTTTTAGCTTGAGCCCTACAAGTGGAATCTAAGAGACAGTCTCACAACGTCTAAAACTTAAATTTATTACCCGTACCAAAATTAAATTATTATCAGTATTTCTTTTTCAGTATTTGTCGATTCGCTGAAGTGTAAACGTCCTAGTTTTTGTGTGCTCCGAATATGTCAACTTTTGTGCCAAACAAAGCGGGAAAGTTTACTTTTCTACATTCATTTGAGAAAAAACTGCAGCCCTCAGCTGCAAGAAGCTTACGGGGACTTCATCGATTTCCATATGTGAGTTTTAGAGGTGGGGATTTAAATACCGATGGCGCAAAGGATTGCAAGAAGAACTCGCAAAAGCATTGGGAGTGACTCAACAAGCCATATCTGTTCGCATAAAAGCCATGAGAATGATCCGAAAGGTGGGATATTCAGTGCCGTATAAATTAAAGCCGAAAGACGTCGAACGGCGTTTTTCACTTGTGAACAGCTGCTCCAAGAGCAAAGAGGAATGGGATTTTTGCATCGTATTGGAGTGGTTATTCGTCCGACCGAATATTCACGATGGCAAGGTCTGTATTTAGTGGGATCAATTGGACGTAAAGTACTTTGAGCTGTTACAACCGGGTGAAACCATCACAGGGCAACTCTACCAAACTCAATTGATGCGTTTGAGCCGACCATTGAAGCAAAAACGGTTAGATTACGAGCAAAGGCACAACAAGGTGATTTGGCAACATAACAACGCTCGACCACATGTTGCGCAGCCGGTCAAAACATTCTGAAATGGACATATACCGTATGGATGAGAAACTTTCAGTAATCCAGGTGTACAATCGAAAGACTTTGGGTATGCCGGGGCTGCAAGACACTGCGAAGCTTGTTGTGTATATCTGGAGCCACTTTTCGCAAAGACGAAAAGTTTTCGCAACGATTACATTGATAAGGTAAGAGCTGATTGACAGATTCACAGATTTGAGGCCAAATATATGTAAAATTTCAACATGACAATCAAATTTCTTGAAAATATTTTATTTGCTCCTTAATTTTTATCAAATCAAAGTATTCTCTGTGTTTTCACTCAAACTGAAAAGCGGTCGAGTTCTATGAGGCTAGTTTACTTTACTTCAGTTAGTGCTAACAATTCAAACCGAACACATCGAAAGTTTGTGTAGTAAATTATTTTTTTTTTTAATCTTTTATTTAAATTTATTTAAATTAAACCCCAGCGGTTTTGGTATCTGTAACTAGTTTAATCCGCTGGGAGTAGTTTAGCTGCATGAGGATACATCAGCTTGAACGACTGCCTAATAGTAGCGTCAGCAACTCTGGCCACATAACCTACATCCTTTTGACTGCGCTTTGTATCGATGGCTTGTGTGGAGGCCATATAAATGAATAATGGAAACAGTTGTGGGTGCTGTTGCTGGGTACAGTTGCTGGGTACAGTTGCTGGGTGCTGTTGCTGAGAAAAGTTGCGGGGAGTAGCTGTTGAAAGTTGTTGCTGGGAATAGTTCTGGGAGTATTTGCTGAAAGTTGTTGCTGGAACTAGTATAAACTGGTAAGTCAAACTTAGGCTGGAATGACACTTTCGATTTTTAGGGACAATTTTTGGTTAATACGCAATAGTCGCAACAATAGACAACTAAATTGTCCCTTAAAATTTGAAGTGTCATTTCAGAGTAAAGGAAATTCCTTATCAATTATTGATATTTTTGTTTTCCCCACCAGCTCAATTGCAGAAGTCAAAGAAGACGAGGTGGCTAATCCAACACCGTCGGTTGGTAGTGGTACTCAAACGGAATGTTATCCCAGGCAAAAGAAACTCATGTGTAAAACCAAGCGTAAGCGGGCGTCTTGCAAGCCCAAACGCAAGAAACGAGGATGCAAGCCCAAACCACGCACTTGTATGCCCAAGCGAAAGAAGCCATCGTGTCGCCCCAAGAAACGCAAGCGTAGATGCCCCAAAGCCCACGAGTTGCTAGGAGCCATCTCCTACCTCAATCGCTCCATTTAATTCACTGATGCCAGATTTCAAGTGGAAGAGTAACACCATAAGCAGCCGAGCAACCAATTTTAGACAAAAGATCCTTAAAAAAAAACAGCAACCAGCTAAAGTTTCCACACACCAAACTGCCAATAAAGCGTGTTTTCAGCCCCTCCTCAACCAGACTGCTTTTCATATTTACCTCTTGGTTAAATAAAGCCCCCCAGAGCCCAACTATCTTAGTTCACCAAATATATCGAAAGTGCAATATATCTGCAGTAAACAAGAATTTCAGAAAAGACAATATTTTGAGTATTGCAAAAAGCTATCAGCAGTGAAAAGCATCTACAAATTGAAGAACTTTGGAATATTATGAACGATTGTCGTAAATTTAATTGGATATTCAAATTAAATCATTAGAAGTCTTGATGTGCCAAAATGTTGTGCAAAGATGCTTTTTATCGATTCTTATCGTAACGCTAGGTATATATTAATAAGGTTAAAGATATCATCAGCTTCAGCTCGCTAATTACTTAAAACTAGAAAAAATTGCAAAATTTTCGATGTAATTTTTAAAAAACTAGGAAATTGGTGACAATGGGATTTGAGTTAAAAATTTTGCAAAAAAATGGGGCTTTTACTTTCGCACCGAGAGTACGCTTTTGAATACGGCTTTTGGAATCCATTTACAGGCTAAAAGACCCCTTTCTACTATAATATTTTTTTGTTGGCTGGAATAATATACAGAGAAAAAAAATATGTAAAAACTACCAGAAAATGTTTTTTTTACAAGTTTCACAGGGATTTTCAACCCACTACGTATGTGTAGCTTTTCTGTATGCCACGTTTATCTTTGCCATTTCTAAATGCCTAACTTGAGATATGGAATAAAATGTAAGTGAGCAAAACAAAAAATTTTTCATAAACGCTTTCTCTCCGAGATCTGTGCGTAGAGAACATAGCTATAATGATTCGGAGGCTAAGGTAGGAAAACCTTTCTGCTAGCTGTTGCATACTAATAGATGGTATTTTGGTTTAGCAATGACTTTCTGCAGAAGTTCAAAATTAAACAAAATGTTCAACAAAAGGCATAGATTAAAAGAGCGATGATCATTTCGATAGGTAAATAACATTTAACCAAGAGCTAAATATGAAAAGCAGTCGGGTTGAGAGGCTGAAAACACGCTTTATTGGCAATTTTGTCGATGTCGATTTGTCGATTGTTGCTGGTTGCTGATTTTTTTAAGGAGCAATTCTCTTATGCTTATGGTGTTACTCTTCCACTTGAAATCTGGCATCTGCGAATTGAACTGAGCGATTGGGGTAGGAGATGGCTCCTAGCAACGCTTGGGCGGCTTTGGTTTGGGGCATCTACGCTTGCGCTTGGGTTTGGTACACTTTGGTTTCTTGGGGCGACACGATGGCTTCTTTCGCTTGGGCATACAAGTGCGTGGTTTGGGCTTGCATCCTCGTTTCTTGCGTTTGGGTTTGCAAGACGCCCGCTTACGCTTGGTTTTACACATGAGTTTCTTTTGGCTGGGATAACATTCCGTTTGAGTACCACTACCAACCGACGGTGCTGGATTAGCCTCTTCGTCTTCTGTGATTACAGCTATTGAGCTGTTGTTGAAATCATTGGTGCTGCTGTTCACTAAACTGCGTGCAAGTCGGTAGACATCCTGGGAAAACAAAATTATCAATAATTGAAATTGAATTTCCTTTACTCTGAAATGACACTTCAAATTTTTAGGGACAATTATAGTTGTCTATTGTTGCGACTATTGCCTATTAACCAAAAATTGTCCCTAAAAATTGAAAGTGTCATTCCAGCCTAAGTTTGACTTACCGGTTTATATAGCCAGCGTCGACTTTCAGGCAGTTTATTCCAGCGGCTAGCCGCCTCCCTAATTAGCTCATTGCCATGAAAGGCGACATCCCTATGACGGTGTCGAAATTCGCTTAGAAAATTTAGATACGGATTCTTCGAGACACTATTTGGAGACTTCGGTTTCTTCTGTTGTTTTTTCTTTCCGGGTTGGATGTTATTCTCATGGTTTCCGATGTCAGCCATATATCCAAAATCATTGACAACATCGTTTGATGGTGCATCGTCAATGTCCTCTTTGAGAAGCGATTGATAACTCTTCACATCTCCACCCCCGGTGGAGCTGCAGCCAATTGTCAGCTTGCTCTCAGATCCGCGCGAAGACATCCTTTAGCTTGGACAGTAAAAATGCAGTTAAAATTTTTTAAAAATTGTTCTAAAAGATTAAAAAATAATTTACTACACAAACTTTCGATGTGTTCGCTTTGATATGTTAGCACTAACTGAAGTAGAGTAAACTAACTTCATAGAACTCGACCGCTTTTCAGTTTGAGTGAAAACACAGAGAATACTTTGATCTGAAAAAAATAAAGGAGCAAATAAAATAATTTCAAGAAAGTTGATTGTCATGTTGAAATTTCACATATATTTGGCCTCAAATCTTTGAATCTGTCAATCAGCTCTTACCTTATCAATGTAATCGTTGCGAAAATTTTTCGTCTTTGCGAAAAGTGGCTCCAGATATACACAACAAGCTTCGCAGTGTCTTGCAGCCCTGGCTTACCCAAAGTCTTTCGATTGAACACCTGGATTACTACTGAAGCTTTCTCATCCATACGGTATATGTCCATTTCAGTATGTTTGGCACACTTGGGTTGTTATGTTGCCAAATCACCCTGTTGTGCCTTTGCTCGTAATCTAACCGTTTTTGCTTCAATGGTCGGCTCAAACGCATCAATTGAGTTTGGTAGAGTTGCCCTGTAATGGTTTCACCCGGTTGTAACAGCTCAAAGTACTTCACGACCAATTGATCTCACCAAATACAGACCTTGCCATCGAATCACCAGTCCAATACGATGCAAAAATCCCATTCCTCTTTGCTCTTGGAGCAGCTGTTCACAAGTGAAAAACGCCGTTCGACGTCTTTCGGCTTAAATTTATACGGCACTGAATATCCCACCATTCGGATCATTCTCATGGTTTTTATGCGAACAGATATGGCTTGTTGAGTCACTCCCAATGCTTTTGCGAGTTCTTCTTGCAATCCTTTGCGCCATCCCCACCTCTTAAACTCACATATGGAAATCGATGAAGTCCCCGTAAGCTTCTTGCAGCTGAGGGCTGCATTTTTCTTCAAATGAATGCAGAAAAGTAAACTTTCCCGCTTTGTTTGGCACAAAAGTTGACATATTCGGAGCACACAAAAACTACGACGTTTACACTTCAGCGAAACGACAAATACTGAAAAAGAAATACTGATAATGATTTAATTTTGGTGAAGCTACCTTAAAAAAATCCTTCAAACCTTTTTGGTACGGCTAATACTAAGGGCTCAAGTTAAAAAACTCTCTACTTCATTTCAATTTTGTTCAAATTCTCTAGAATCTAATAGCGGTTCCGGTTCTGATGCGTTCCGAATGTTTCGGTAAAAGGTTTCATATACATATATGAATAGACCTCGACTCAACTTTCAAATTCTTGTTCAAACTCATATATTTGACCCACTGCAAGGGTATAAAAACTTTTTTGTTTTCAATGGAAACGTCCTATAGTCGGATGACTATAGCATACAGCTGAAGTACGCATGATCGGTCGAAAAGAAGTTCTAGTGAGAAAAACCTTTTTTTTAAATGGAATAGCCTCCAAATTTCGTAATTGTTAGTTTATTACGCTTTTCCATTATTCCACTAAGTTTGGTCGAAGTCGGACATCTATATAGAATTGGTCCGAAATGTAGTCTTAGTTAAAAAAACTTTAGGGTTTCAATTGAGGCTGCAAGGGTATACAAAACTTTCCCCTATTTTTTGTGTATATTACTTATGGGGTCGGAGATGATTCCTTCAGCCTGTTACACCAAATTAGTATATTTTTTACTCTACAAGGAACGGGAAAAATATGTAACATACTTTCCATTGGAAAACTAGTAAGAAAGTCGGTCAAGCCCAATTGATTTAGAGACCAAATCTGGTTCGAAAGCATTTTGAAAATTCAAGAGTTGTGTGGATGTAGTACTGATGCCATAACAAGGCTATTTAAATTATTTTTTTGCAAAAGAAATCTTTTTTACAAAAGTTCTTAGCCAATTGTAATATATGTATATTTCTAGACCGTTTCCGAATTTCCAAATATTGTACTTTCTAATACACAACATTAAAACAAAAAAATTTTCCGAGCGGATTGCGGGTTTGATCGGTATCACGACGTCTAAAACGAGGATTCTTGATTCTGAAATAAGTCTTCTGCTCTCCCAAATCACACTACAATTACTGAACACTTCCATGTGTATTATATGTATTTGGGAATCTAGAAAAGGTTCTATATAATGTACAAGTACAATACGAGTATGTTTGTTTAGTTTGATGGGTCATGCAACTATTTGAATTAAACTATTAAGTACTACACTGATTTATGATTTATGCGCGTCCGCCAGTTGAGTGGGTACCTATAAATGCACGTTCCATGTTGGACCGTCGGCCCTCGTTCTCTCCTAATTGTGTTTCTCGTCCTCATAGTAGGCGGGCAGCTCCGATTGGATGCGCAACAGGCGCACATACGTCACCAGTTTCCATTCACTCAGTGGCTGCTCTTCGGCCTGCACAAAAGTGGACATATACGTGACCAGCTCTTGTGAGCCATCCTGATCAAGATCTGCTATCAGCATGGAATGCTCCTGATTGGTCAGATCGGGTTGGCAAACCATTTCGCTGCGATCGTGGCGACAGAATTGCACTATATTGCTCTGCGAGGTGTTCTCAATGCGTGTATCGGCGCCCATGAAAGAGGACCAGGATCACAGTTTCGGTGATCATTTGCATTTTGTAGGGACTGCTGCCGGCGCTGGCCGAGCTGCTGGAGCTGGCTTTGGTTTGATTCTTGGAGGCCAGACCATAGGCTTCGCGTTTCTGGATTAAGTGCTCGAACACATCGAATTGCTGATGAAGTGGGGGGAATTCATGCGTTTCTTTTTTGAGACGCTGTTTTTTGCCCGGATTACCGTGTGATTTCTCCTTGTCCTTGATGCTGTTCATGTTTTTGCTATTCTTCTGAACATTATTGTTGTTGCTCGTATTGGGGGCAGTTGAGAATGATGGAGATGGCTTTTGTTTGGTGTGCCATTTCCAGAATTTCATTACAAATCCCGACATCTTTGATTTGGTATTTTTGAAATGCCACTGGGCAGGCACCATGCCGTACATGCCACTTGTGGTGAAGTTATTCAGTGTGTAAGGCTTGCCATTTCGCATCTCACTCAGTATGAACGTTACATTGCACTCCTCTGGACACTTGCCACGATTCTCTACCAGCAGTTCCCGTCCACTTAGCGAGTAAATGTTGCGTTGACCGTCCACCTCTTTGCGCTGGCCATGATGACGATGCTGAGATATCTTAGAGGCGGGCATAAGACGTTGGCCCACTATGGATTTGTTTGTTATCAAAGCATATAGCTCGGCCATGTTCTTGGAACGTAGCTGTTCGGTATTGTTAAAGCGCAGCAGGCAACTAAAACTGATGTTGCCCCCCTCCAGTTGCAATCTGCTCACTTGCTGACACTCCGCCAGACGGAAGCCCTCGCCTATGGGCTGTCCTCGGCGTCCCGAAAGCAGCCTTAGCACATTTCTAGCCGCCAGCTGCGCCGGCGGCTCATGCTGAGGCTGGATTAGTGACTTCGTGCGTTGCTCGAGAGAGAGACTAGATACCAGCAATATATCCAGAACACCATCTCCATCCAAATCTGGCAAAATGATGGGAAAATCGTATTCGTTCACCTTACGCACCGAACGCTCCTTGAACCGCCAGTGCCATTGGCCCGAAACTGGATTAATAGCTCCCACCTCGCCATATTCGTCCATGACCAGGCAATCCGTCTTGCCATTCCCATCCACATCGACTAGAGTGCAATCCAAGGCCACAGGTTCATCCACTGTCTCATCGTACCAGGCCACAGCTCCTGAGCTGCCTATCAGCGAGATGATGCCATTGCGCTTGTGATTGCTGGGACGAAACTCCTCTGGGAAAAAGGCATCGCCCCGATAAAGGAATATCAAATTGTTCTCCCAGAAACGTAGACCATTGACTACATTGACGCCGCCCTGCAATGAGACAAATGGAAAGTGCATGTGATTATCTTTTTCGTATATATGTTAAATTTTTAAATGTACTCTGACTTAAGTAGTCTAAGCAAATCCAAAGCAAACAGTCATGCCGTTGTTAGAGTATTTTCTAAGCAACAAAAGCGGTTGCATATCTGTTACATTAATGCCCAAAGTTTCATCAAAAAAATACCTCAGTAAAAGAATTATATGTGACGCATATTTTTGTAAAATTAGAAATGGACAAGTGAACGTCGAAAAGTTTTTGGTATGCAGTTTTATTGCTTATGGTAATAGAAAACAAAAAAGAGAAAACAGATTCAGAAATCTTAACTTAAGGCAGAAAAAACTTAAATTAAATTTTTACTTCATAAAGAATTATATGTGACTCTTTCATATTTGGTTCAAATTAATGGTTTAATTAACTTAAATTAACAAAATTCGATTTTATTTAGTAAAGCTAATATTCAATTGACTTGCTATTATTCATAATAACTGAGCTTAGCCGAAACGGCATGGAATTAACCAAAGATTGTAGGTGAGATAGGTCAATTTTTGACCATTCTTGCTCAATTGCCAATTTGAGCTGATTTGCTGTCTCAAACTGGCGACAATTTTTGAACACAGCAGAGGATAGAATACCCCAGAGATCCTCAATAGGATTGAGGTCCGGACTCATTGCTGGCCACTTTAAAACTGGAATATTTCTCTCACTGAAAAACTCGGTAGTCAGCTTTGCACTGTGTATTGGCGCATTATCCTGTTGAAAGGTCCACTCATCGCCGTATAGCTGACTACCGAACTCCACCAACTCGTTATCCAATAATTCCACATACATTTCGGCATTCATTCTGGTTGATATAAAGCACATTGGACTCTTTCCTTTATAGCAAAACGCTGCCCACACCATCACCGTTCCACCACCATGACCACGCTTATAGCAGGTGCGACGATCCTGTCGCATATCTCGCCAATACTTCTTACAGCTGTCAGGTCCGTCCAAATTAAACTTCTTCTCGTCACTGAAAATAACACTACGCCATTCTTCGTCCCTGAATTGGTACCTGTGTGCAAACTCCATGCGTGCCTTAATGTGACGAGGTAAAAGCCTAGGTTTAGGTACCATAGTGGTATGTTTGAGACTCGGATTTTCATGGATTATTTGAATAATCCTACTTCTTGTTATATTTAGACCCAATTGAGCCTTAATTTGTCCACTGCACATTGAATCTACTGCTGCAAGACGTTGGATTTGACTTTTGCACCGGGTGTCAATAACGGTTTTCCGTCCACTGCGTGGTGTTGTGCCATATCCACTTGGATTTTTTAGGAAATTGCATATTGTATTCTTATGACGATTGAGTTTCCTTGCGATTTCTAAGCTTTCATGCATTCCAATAATCAATCCTTGCTCATGCTCCGAAAGGCTATTTCCACGAGGCATTTTGTACTCCCTAATACACAAAAATGTTAGCTAACGCAATTTGTTGCATATACGTATACTCACGTTTCAATTTAAAACCAATTTCTTGCAGTTATACCTTTTTAAACCGATTATTGAGCAAAATCAGGGAGCGAAATGCAAATGTCACATATAATTCTTTATAACCAAAACCAATAGGCACGCTTACTTTTTGAGCTAACGGTAAACCGAATATGAAGAGAATGAGGAAATGATAGTTGTTTATACATAACAAGAGATCACCAAAACAAACTGCATTCTTAGAAACAAAGTACCGTTACCTAAAACGCAAAGATGAGCAAAAATATTTTGTCACATATAATTCTTTTACTGAGGTATATAGTATAGATCCCATAGAAAATTAAGGTCCAAAAAGTAGTCTTAGTTAGAAAAACTTTTTTGTTTTCAATGGAAGCTGCAAGGGTATACAAAACTTCGGTCGAGCCGAAGTTAACTTCCTCTATTTTTCTATATGTATTTGGACCAAGACAAAACTTTTCCAGCCCGGTATTTTCAAATTTTAATTTTAAGGGCCAGTCTAATATGCATGTAGTATAACAACATTTTCGCCCTTTGCTAGATTGGGTTATAATAAGTAAATGGGTATCTCTACGCCGTCTAATATGTATGTAAAATGATTAAGCTAGTGATTAATATTTTTGTGACTAATACAACATTGAATAACCCTCGGTACTTCTAACACTAGAAAGCCCACACTCGATAAATACAAAATAAGTAAAAAAAACTTTACCTTCAATTCAATTTTCGTATAGTTGTTCAGCCAGTTGTGGGTCTTCACACGATCCCCCACGGCTGGACAGGCGCCAGTGCCATCCGGATTGCCACACGGCACCAGCCACACAAAACCTAGTACCGCAAAGACACATAGCAGTAGAGATCCAATGAAACAACAACGCCTGGCCGGCGACATGGGCGTGCGCTTGGACTCCTCCGAGAGGTTGCTGCTGCCCAAAATGGCCACATTATCCGCATTGGCATCGAATTCGCTATTGAAGTTGGACAATTCAGCTCCGCCAGTGCCACCCAAGTCGCTGAGCATCACGGAACGGAAAGTGTTCTGCATGTTGGTGGTGTAGCTGCTGCTGCTGTTGCTGGGTGTCTCCAACTGGAATCTCTGTGGAGCGGTCGGTGGTCGAGAGTGACGGGTGCGGGTGTGTGGTGACTTTAGAGCCAAAGTATTGGGTGGTATGCGACTGCGATTGCGCTGGGACTGTGATTGCGGGTCCTTCTGTTGCTGTTGTTGCTGCTGTTGCTGGTGAAGATGCTTGCTGGCGTTGTGTATCTCAATCTCTCCATCAGATTCCGAATCGGTCATGGCCTGACTTAGCGGCGCATAGATGGCTTGATGGTTGACACTGGGCAGAGATTCCGTGTGCAGCATTTTAGCTAAAGGGAGGGACAGAGGTAGGCAAGTAAAAAAATCAATAAATTTTGTGGGTCCAACTCCTTGAGATGTACGCTCACCTCTAATTGATGGCTTAAACAATGGCTGATTGCTGGCATCATCAACATAGCTAATTTGTTTAATCTTTAAGTTGGTTCAGGCAAACATACAGAATTCACTTAGCTCGCAATTAAATGTAGTTTCCCATTTGTAACGTACGTATATATAACCATTCACCCGGGCACGTTGACAGCAGTGTTGCCAATATAGCTATTTTCCCCCAGATCTGCAGTTTGTCAAATGCTGAGGGAAAATCCTTAATCTGGCGGCTAGCGGGAATTATAGCTTTTATGAATAAGGAAATAGCTTGTTTAGAGCAATTTCAAAACTATTGGCTACATTCTAAAGTATTAAAACATGGCAATAATTTTGGTCGATAGTTGCTGTAATAATAGCAATCGATGTTGCTTTATGATCTCTAACTATACTTTCCCATCACAGTAGTGCCAGATTTTGAATTTATATTTTCGACTACGGACTTGATATCAACTAGATTTCTTAAACATGGCGTATACAAAAGCTACATGCCGCACTTTGAAATGAAAATCCTAAACGTTCATGTTGAAAAGCTACACGCCGCATTTAGAAATGGAAAAGCTAAACGTTGCATGCAGAAAAGCTAAACAAACTTAGTGGGTTGAGAATCCCTTTGAAACGTGTAGAAAAACTACATTTTCGTGTAGTTTTTACATATTTTGTACGCTGAGGGTGCTGAAAATCCGATGTGCAATGCAACTTAGCTAGTGGCCAGTGTAATGGACTGACTTGCCTCAATCCAAATTTATCACAAAGCGACTATGAGGACGACAGTGCATGTGACCCGGAAATTCTGGAAGGCCTGGAAACCCTGAGTGTTTATGGCTGAGTGCTGCGGGATCTCTGCCTTTTCAGCTTGCTCTCTCATTCTGAGGTAAAACCATGATTTGACTGGCCCATCATATGGACAGACAGACGGACATGGCTATATCGACTCGGCTATTGATGCTGACCTTCTCCCAGTTACATATTTTTGCACAACTTTATGATCCCTTTTTCCCATTTTTAATGGGAACATGGTGAAAAAAATTATTTATATAGCTATTTAAAAAAATGTCAGGTTACATATATCTAGCTACTTTTGAACGTGGATCTAGCTTGCTTAGGCCCTAAAGAGTTGGCAGCACCGGTTGACAGTTATCTTAGCACTGGTTCGCCTGAGGGAAATCAGCTAAATTGCCAAAACTGACGTTCGATAGTATCGATATTAACCTATCGATAGATTCACCCATCTCTAAGCTTTAGTGTTAAGGCATGAACAAAAACAACAACGCTGGCTAGATTAATGTGCGTGAAAATTAGTTAAGTTTTTATGAAAAACAAAAGAAAAACAGTATTTGGGGCATCGCTAAACCAAGATCAAGTGTTCCGTATGCTGCAGCCAGGCGTAAGCAACTTTCGGACAGCAAATACATAGGCAAACGGGAACGCGAACGCGAATTGGCAAAAGTGAAAAGCAAAAAAGAGAAACGAAAAGTGCCAAAAAAGCAGAAGAGAAAAAGCCACAACGGAAAGCTAAGCAAATATATCCAAAAGTACATACATATATGAATGTACACAAGTGGGCTGGCTCCTACTCCACAATAAGTTAACTTGATTTTTCCTAAAGCCAAAATCAAAAAAACACACGCACACCCACGCAGACACAATAACACACAGACACACAGCCACACACAATCACTCACACATTCACTCAACTACAAATTGTGTATATTGCGTAGCGAAGAAAGAAACAACAACAACCCACATTCAAATGTCTTACATGATGGCCAAAACTCTGGAGGAGCAGAGCCTGCGGGAGTGCGAGCATTATATACAAACACACGGCATACAGCGTGTACTCAAAGACTGCATTGTCCAGCTGTGTGTGTGTCGTCCCGAAAATCCGGTGCAGTTCCTGCGTCAATATTTCCAGAAATTGGAGCGGGTAAGTCAAATGTGGCATGGTTGAAGACTCTCAGTTATTGTAAATAAAGCTCTCAATTATAAACAATATAAATTTTATTTTCTTGTGTTGGAGGATATGGGCTAAGTAGTTTAATTTAATGTTGACTTTCGTCTGTCATTAAATGAAGCCCAAGAACCAGGTGTTTAGCACCTGAGGAACAAAGGTTATCCACCTGCCACGGTACCTAAACAATTGAAGGGGAAACACCTGATTACCAACCCGATTCTCTGAATTGTGTTCGAAAACGGAAACTCCACCGGTGTACTTTCAAAAATGCAAATTCTAACCGAAAACCGTAAATAACTGGAATTCATACCGATCGGAAATAAGGACTAGTTCGGTTCAGTGGTTCACAAAGCTTTTGAGACACCGCACAGTGGTCAGAACTGCAAAATAATTGCCATAAAGTCGAAATTGGGTTTGTTTTTATTATTTTTTAAGTAAAATCTAATTTTTGGATAATGAACGATTATTACAATTAAATTCTTACTTTACCATAGCCCAGTCGGACATGACACCATGAATAAGGCTCATCTTTCATACTTATTTTTCACCGAAAAGTAGTTCCCAAGAGGTGAAAAGTTACATTCGCTTGGGTTAAGGCGTGAAAACCTCGAAGAATGCTTCCTTGATAACGTATTTCTGCATGCGTTTTTGTTGTTGCTTTCAACTTCGTGAATCATTCAGGTTTTCCCTCCAATTTCTCGTTCTCAAAGAACGGTTCCAGATGTACATCCGTCGGAAGGGAATATTTTATGAGTGTGCTAAATAATATGTTCTTTAGGAACTCGTTTTGGATGGCTTAAAAACAGCATTGAGATTTCGCTGTTGAATTATGAATGTAAACTACTACTGTGTTGCCCTGGTTTTTGTATGTTTTTCAGCCCTGGGGCTCGATAATTTTTCGGCATCTCCGGTTGCGCTAACCTGTAGTTATTGTATCATGCAAGAAAACCACTTGAAAACGCCTCGAATGGAAGCTGACATGAGGACACTTCGATGAAATGCGTCAAAATCATGAAAATGATTTAAAATGTGCTAGCCCCACCCCCGACATGACGCAGATCTGTCCAGCTTCTACGCAAAGGGTAATTGTGTAAATGACATGAAAACCGCATGCCCAAGCACTCTGCAGTTTTTTATAAAGCTAGCGTAAATATAGAATATTTAGATTAAATGAACGATTTGACAACCTTTGACTCTGAATCTGACTGGCTTTATTTGGTAATTGTCATTGCTCTGTGGAATTGGATGCTGGATGGTGCTTTTTTACGAATATAGTTCCTCCGCTGCTTGAAATCTGTAACTCTGCTTGAAATCTGGAATCTGTGAAATGCATAGAGCATTAGCAAGGCTTGGGGGGCCTTGGCTTGGGGCATCTTGGCTTGGGTTTGGCACATTTAGGTTTCCTGCTGCGACGCCTCTTTCGCTTGGGCTTACAAGCGCGTGGCTTGGGCTTACAACCTCTCTTTTTGCGTTTTGGCTTGCAAGATGCCCGCTTACGTTTGCGCTTACACATGGAACAGTCATTCGCACTACTTGTTGGAATTGGAGTAGCAAATAAGTCACCATCGAATTCAGCTATAAGGAAGTTCGAGCTGTTGCTGCGGCTGCAACACCTTTTGTTATCATCGTATATTGGTAAAGCGTCAGGTTCCGGTAGTTTTCGTGCAAGTCGGTAGACCTCCTGAGACCATAAATGTCATTAATTGATGCGGAACTTCCCTTATTTTGACTTACCGGTGAATATAGCCAGCGTTGACTTTCAGGCATGTTTTTCCAGCGCATGGCCGCCTGCTGCACTAGTCCGTGCCCATGAAACACATCGTTATAACGGAGATGGAACTCCCGTAGAAAATTTATGTATGGATTCCCGGTGACATTTGCCGGATACATACATTTCTGTAATTCTGGCTGTTCGCGATTTAAGTTTTCAATATCGTTGTTTTCGACCTCGCCGTCAGTCGTATGATGCGAGTGCTCCGAATCCCCTTGCATGTCATTGTCAACCTGGTCTGCCGGTCTATCGACAATGACCTCGGTGCTGAGCGATTGATTACTCACCACAGCTCCTACCACAGTGACGCTGCCGTCAGTGGTCAGCTTGTCCTCAGACTTGCTCGAAGACATCTTTATGCTTGAGCAATAGGAATATAGTCAAAACCTAACAAAAATTCTTAAATTTGGTTGATTTGAAAAATACACAATTTTACCAAAAGATTAAAAATATATTTTCCTACACAAACTTTAGGTGTGTTTTGTATAAGATGTGCTAACTGAATGAAGTAAAGTAAACTTGCTTCATAGGACTTGTCTGCTTTTCAGTTTGAGTGAAAACACAGGGAGTACTTTGTTATTATTTTTTTTTTTTTTATAATTTCAAGCACTTTTGAATTAGAAAGGTGGATGACGATAAGTGACTTTTTCAATAAATGTTCATTTTTCTAGCTTCACTCAGAAAAAATATAATCGACTCGGCTGTTGATGCTAATCAAGAATATAACCTTTATAGGGTCGGAGATGCTTCCTTCTGCCTGTTACATACTTTTGCTCAAGCTTAATATTCTTAATATACTCTGTGTACCAGAGTATAACAAGAAAGATAGTCGGTCAAGCCCGACTATAACATACTCAGTACCTGTGAAGTGCTGCCCATCACCGTTGCGACCGCTGTTGCCCATAATTGCTTGTTTTCCTTATAAACTGTCGGAGATTTAACGTTTTTTTCGATATTGCGGGGGTGGGAGGGGGCGTGGCCAAAATTGAAAACAACCCTTCCATTAATGTCAAACCTCTATCTCTAACCATCTCTGAGATCTGTTAGTTCATACGGACAAACGGACAGACAGACGGACACTTTTGCACAAACTTAATATACTCTTGGTATATGTAGGGGAAGATGGGGTGTTGGATCATAGTAAGGATTTTCGATCATGACTTCGCCAAAAATCTATATTTTTTCATTCTGAAAATTTGTTTTTTAGTTAAAAGATGCATGTAACTTGGCTCATCATTAGTTTTTGGAAAAAAAAATGGTTTGTTTTTTTTTTACATCATTTTGAAAAAAGTGATTTTTAACATTTAAAAAATTTGTGAGGAATTGTGAGCCACCCGTTTATAATTTATAAATTCGTGTTTTTTGGTAGTTATTCTTTATTAAATCAAAAAATAATCATTTTTCTAATAATCTGAATAAAAAAATATCAATGAAAAATCGGCAGCCGCCTTGTTTTCTTACATTTACGAGCACGTTATGCTGGTGGCTGTTTTTTTGTTTGCCTTTCTTTTTAAATGTTTTTTGTCCCCCTTAAAGCGTTTTGCTTCTGTCTTTTAGCGTATCATTGCAACATTCTATTCGGAAGTCAAAACCGAAACAAAATTTTTTTTTCAAAAATTCAAAATTTAAAAAAAAATTTTGTTTCCAAAATTCATATATCGGGTAAAAATGATTGATCGAAGATATTTCTGCTTACTTTTTGGATTCCAAAAAAAAATTTTGAACTATATTCACAAGCCAAAAAAAAATCGAGTTCTGGTTCACCAACTTTAAGCACGTGTTGACTGATCGGTTGCTGGTCAAAGGTAAGGGGTAATAAGAAGAGAGAAACTTGACATAAACATAAAGCTGTAGTTTATTTTTTCTTGGGGCCAATATTCAGGTGGCTCAGAACACCTCATCTTCCCCTAAGTATATCTAAGCCCAGACTCAACGGGTTAGCGTTCGAAAACGTTCACAAAGAAATACAAATTAAGATTGACAGAGTATTGAAACAATGGTCTGGGCAGGATCAAATTCATATGATCGCGTAAAAAGTTTGAAGAAATGTTCACGAAGTTTTATCCACTAAAGAATAATTTGAGTGCGAGCGCACCTGATAAAATGCATTCTGCTTTGAATTTTTAGAGATTCTGTACTTTAGCTAGCTCTTATTCCGGAATTAATAAGCGAGAATAAGTATATGAACGGAGAACGCCAAGAATGTTAAGTAAAATGGAGTTAAAAACTCATGAAGCAAAAAATTCGGTATTAAAAATTAATTATTGGATCAAGAAATTCGCTTTTGGATTAAGAATTGGCATTCTTACCATGGCATACTTACTTGACATCGAACATTATTGATCCAAGCAAGAAATTCTCTATTTCTTATCTATTCCTAGTACACCAGTAAATTAACATATTTCATTCTAAAACAATATTCTGGAGAGTTGCTTAGCCCATTTTCCGCCCATTTCTTCAAATCAGAATCCTTCTCGCGTAAGCGTCCAAACATTCACCATTTTGCATTTCGAACAATTTGCAAATTTCGCGGTTTCTTCTAAGTGGAAACCTTCCCGGGCAAGCGTCGATCAATTTCCCAAAGTTCTGGCGAAAACGTAAATTTGGAAATTTTCCCGGTTTTTGGACCGTTTTCCGCATATTTTTTTAACTTAGAAACCTTCGAGGGCAAGCGTTCAACCATTCCCAAATTTTCATTGCAATCGGATGAACGGTATAATTTTTGCAAAATTCTCGGTTTTTGGACTATTTCACAGACATGAGACATAGTGACACTTTCCTGATCGACATGAACTTACTGTGAAAAATTCGTGATGATCGGTTCAGCGGTTTAGACGCCCATAAGGGACAAACATACTTTCACTTTTATATATATGTATGGATACCGTGGACAGAACGGCCGCCTGAGGAGGCGCCACTATAATGGACTGTGGATGTTGCGTCTCAGGTGGTGTGTACATGGGCGGTCTAGAACTTTTGGGAAATGGCAACCAGTCAAAACCACCGGAGTAACAGTCCGAAAAGAATTCTCCGCCACAAATGGGGCTGTTGCGTCGGTAGGCAGCGAAATGCATTTTAATGGCTAAATTCAATTTTCATCAGCGACACTTATACGTCCTCCGAGAAGTCCTCCACATGATTTGTGAGTTTTGAGCTCCTTTGTTGAGGTGCATACAATGCTTAACACTGCTCGACACATAAGAAATGGATAATCTAGTAAGCCTGCATTTCATCAATATATTTTCTACGATTCTTACGTTTCATTCCGCATACCTTACACCATGCTGTGCTTCCCAAAAAAAAAAAAAACAGTCGCCATAAACTTCTTGGCCAATAAAACCATCTCGGCATTCTTTGGTGTACGATTACCCAAAGAGTTCACTGCGATGACTTGTTCTTAAACTGTGGTTTGCTTTGATAGTTCCCACGTTTCATCCACAGTTACAAATCGAATACGTCGCAAGATTTTTCCTTTACCACAAAGTTAAGCAAATGCTAGAAAAACTTAGGATTATACATCACCCTCCAAGAACTATGAATACATTAAAATTTTAGGCAAAAAAATTCTTTGCTAGAAGGGGACTTATTAAACTATGATCGTCTGAAATGCAAGAGAATTGCACTTCTGAGCAAAATGAGGCACAGAGAATACTTCTTATCGATATGGGTAAATAGATACTTGATAGTATTTACTTTAGATATTTGTGGTAAAATCACGTTTTATGAGACTACAAAAATTTTTGAGGGAATCTGAGTGTGTGGTTGGGTAGGTGTTTGCTAGTCTGGGATTGGTAGCGTGTTCGATTTGGTGTCTTCGAAAGATGTAGATGGAAGATAATTTGTCTGAATTTTGTTACTCTTCGGCTGGAAATCTTCTAGAAGTTGGCTCATCTGTTGTTCTGCTGTTTGACTTCTGAAATTTTAATATGGCGCCGCTTACGTCTACGACTGGTAGCGTGTTCGATGTTGCGTCTTCGCAAGATGTAGATGTTGCAAGGATAATTTGTCTGAAATTCGTTACTCTTCTGCTGGAAATCTGAGAGTTCTTAATGTCCGTTTGTAGAAGTTGGCTGATCTGTTGTTCTGCTGTTTCGACTTCTGAAATTTTTGTTGGCGCCGCTTGCGTCTATGAGATTAATAGACGGATTGGGTTAAGAGCTGGCATTTTAGCACCGCTTGCGTTTCGGTTTGGGGCATCTTTGCTTGGGCTTGGGCTTGCAAGCGCTCTTCTTCTTCTTGGGCTTACAGGCACGTGGTTTGGGCTTGCAACCCCTCTTCTTTCGTTTCGGTTTGCAAGTTTTGCGCTTGGGCTTGCAAGATGCGCGCTTGCGCTTAGGCTTGCAAATCGGTTTCTTCGCCTCGGGACAACCGGGGCCCTGATTCTGTCCTTCCCCTTTTGAGGGCGGTCGAGAGCAAAACATACTGCGACGCTTTGAGGCCGCCTTCTTTGTATCACACTCGTCATCAACGATTATAGCTGTGCTGGTGCTGGAAGGGCAAGTGTTGCTCTCCCATTCAATGGAGAATGTTGATTTTACTCCGCATCCTAAACGGTAGACGCCCTGTAAAGCAAATAACTTATTTATAATCAAACTTTCCCTAGAATTTCACTTACCGGTGAATACAGCCAGCGTTGGCTCATGGGCATATAGTACCAGAGCCGTGCCGCCTCTTGCACGAAATTGTGTCCTCCGCTTTTATCACCATGGCTTCGACTATACTCGAGAAGAAAGTTGACATACCTTTGAGTTATAAAATCCCCCATATACTTGGCAGTAGAGTTGATAAGATTTTGCTCTGTTGGTTGTGGCTCAACCTCTTGATCGTATTCATTATCGGCGTCGCAATACACTATCAGCTTTTCTATTATGTCTTCTAATGACTCTGTCATACATTCGCTGTCATCCATGGTAATACATTCGCTCTTCTGTGTTTTTATCTCTAGCTCCTCGCTGACATCCGAGTATTTTGAAAGTTCAGATTCTTTCAGATCCACGTCATCAATTTCATTCTCGCTTTCGGTAATAACATCCATATCTTCTCGTCCAGACACAATGCTCACACTGCTGTCATCTCTTTCACGGTTCACCCCGTTGACAAATGTCATAGAGCTCTCCGATGGGTACGAGGACATGTTTCGGATGGACAAAGACAAAACTTTTGTTGGCTCACAAAAAAAATTTAATAAAATTACTGTAAAAATTTGACTAAAACTTTTTTTAAAAAAATTTGTTTTTACACAAACATTACGTGTGTTTATATCAAGCTCTTAGCACAAACTGAAGAAAATCTACCTAACATACAGGAACATGACTGAATTTGAGTTTGAGTGAAAACTCAGCGACTACTTTATTGGAAAAATTTAACAAAATTAATTCTAATTTAATTTTAACCGCATTCTCTGTTCTGAATGTCTTAATAAACTCTTTTGGCTGTTCTCAAGCCTCAAGCATCATTTTTATACGCTGTACCAAAGGTACGAACAGATGATTGCTACAGAGAGACAACATTTTTTGCCTAACTTGTGTGAACAGAGTCTTATTTTCGTTTCAGTTTAACAAAACCATATACATAATGGAAAACAGCAACTAATCTGCTAAATATTGTGACAAAGACTCGAAATCGTTACGAAAATACAATGAATTTTTATGACGCAAATCCAAGTGTTTCAAGTAATCAAGTGATTGTAGACATCATTAGAGCCTTCGTTGGCATTATTGGAGAACTGACCAAACGGGTGCATTTGATAACGCCCGCAGACAAAACAACAACCGAAAAAAACAACCCCTGTTACCGATACTCGATTCCACCAGACAGACACACACTCCATATATTTGTTTTTGCAGACGTCTCTGCTGCGCACACGCCTGGCGACATGCTCCGATACGCAATAGATTTGTTGTTATCGCTTCGAAGCGACGCAATTGCGCTTGTCATTTTGTCTGGTTGTGAGCGGCGCCGCCAAATAGCGTTAAATAACTCTCGGGAGCAATGGTAGCGATGGGCCTGTACCAGAGAACTACAAGAGTGCCTGTTTTGTTGACTCAATTATACTCGCTGTACAAGTTTATGCGGTGTGATTCGACACTCAATATATGCAGTCATCTCAAATACTCCCTCATCCTCGTACTAGTATTTCTGTGACTGGGTGTCTGCGTGAGCTGCAGTCAAATTTGTGGTATTTGTTTTGACTGCGGTTTCGGTGGTTGATTTGTTTCGAGCGACAAGCGCGCTCTCACAGCATACACACTGCTACTATTTAAGTATGTGTCGTTCTTTTGCTCTCACTCTCATTGTGTTTGCCAAAGTTACTGTAAACGCCGTTTAGTTGTTATTGCAAGAGAGAGAAATAGAGCGTCCAGAGATAGACCGAAAAGAGAGAGATCGGGATACCCAATCAAAACTCAGATATCTTCCGTCAGAGCATTCACAAGTATTAGTGGCAAAATGAGCGAGTGTTTCTGGCACTTCAGGTGCGGAACACATATATGCCTCGAGTAGAAAAACTACTGCATATATTTTGTTGGAGTGGTTGGGATCCTCGGGTGTGAAAATATCAAGTACTTATGCAGTGCACTCGTGCAGATCTTTGCTCTGTACCAAAGTTACACAGAATATATTAAGTTTGTGCAAAAGCCAGAAGAAAGCATATCCAACTCCAACAGCCGAGCCTATTTAGTCATGTCCGTCAGTCTGTATATCCGTATAAATGGAAAGATCTCAGAGATGGTAAGAGATAGAGGTTCGACGTGTATGGGAGATAATTTTTTTATATTAAATGTATCAAAGCTTTAACATACATAAGGGGCTAGGATATCTAAAAATGAATCACTAATTGCACCTGCTCTTTTACGGACTCCCTTAACAAAAAACCTTGCAATTATTATAAAACACTCAGTAGTACTCAAGTACAAAGTGCTGTTTATCCGATAGCCAAGCTGCTTGAGTCGCTTGACTAAATAGCAGGGTAAATGCGGTATCTCACCGAAATCACCGAAATTTCCACAAAATTTATTCCTTGAAGAAAACAAATTTAGAAGAATTCTCAATGGTTAATTTCGCAGTGGTTATCCAACTTGGAGTTTTTCCTCATGTAAATAAAGTTAATGTGGGCACCAAAATCTAATCGAAGGGCGTAGCAATAGTTATAAACTATTTGTGTTTTAAGTGAAAGAGCTGTTGTAGAAACTCCATAAATACGTCTCAAATCTTTGATAAATAAAAACAGGAAAGTCAGTCAAGCCCGACCGTAATGTAGCATGTACCTGCCCAAGTTTGTATTTGCAAGCAAAAGGAGTCTACTTTCCATATTTTACCATCTCCGAGATCTGTGCGTAGAGAAAGACGGACATAGCTATAATGATTCGGAGGCTAAGGTAGGAAAACCCTTTTTCTAGCTGTTACATACTAATAGATGGTATTTTGGTTTAGCAATGCCTTTCTGCAGAAGTAAAGTTCAAAATTCAACAAAATGTTCAACAAAAGGCACAGATTAAAAGAGCGATGATCATTTCGATAGGTAAATAATATTTAACCAAGAGCTAAATATGAAAAGCAGTCGGGTAGAGAGGCTGAAAACACGTTTTATTGGCAATTTTGTCGATGTCGATTTGTCGATTGTTGCTGGTTGCTGATTTTTTTAAGGATTTTTGTCTTAAATTTGGTTACTCCGCTGCTTCCACTTGAAATCTGGCATCTGCGAATTGAATGGAGCGATTGGGGTAGGAGATGGCTCCTAGCAACGCTTGGGCGGCTTTGGTTTGGGGCATCTACGCTTGCGCTTGGGTTTGGTACACTTTGGTTTCTTGGGGCGACACGATGGCTTCTTTCGCTTGGGCATACAAGTGCGTGGCTTCGGTTTTGATCCTCTCTTCTTGCGTTTGGGTTTGCAAGACGCCCGCTTACGCTTGGTTTTACACATGAGTTTCTTTTGGCTGGGATAACATTCCGTTTGAGTACCACTACCAACAGACGGTGCTGGATTAGCCTCTTCGTCTTCTGTGATTACAGCTATTGAGCTGAGGTTGAAATCATTGGTGCTGCTGTTCACTAAACTGCGCGCAAGTTGGTAGACATCCTGGGAAAACAAAATAATCAATAATTGAAATTGAATTTCCTTTACTCTGAAATGACACCTCAAATTTTTAGGGACAGTTATAGTTGTCTATTGTTGCGACTATTGCCTATTAACCAAAAATTGTCCCTAAAAATTGAAAGTGTCATTCCAGCCTAAGTTTGACTTACCGGTTTATATAGCCAGCGTCGACTTTCAGGCAGTTTGTTCCAGCGGCTAGCCGCCTCCCTAATTAGCTCATTGCCATGAAAGACGACATCCCTATGACGGTGTCGAAATTCGCTTAGAAAATTTAGATACGGATTCTTCGAGACACTATTTGGAGACTTCGGTTTCTTCTGTTGTTTTTTCTTTCCGGGTTGGATGTTATTCTCATGGTTTCCGATGTCAGCCATATATCCAAAATCATTGACAACATCGTTTGATGGTGCATCGTCAATGTCCTCTTTGAGGAGCGATTGATAACTCTTCACATCTCCACCCCCGGTGGAGCTGCAGCCAATTGTCAGCTTGCTCTCAGATCCGCGCGAAGACATCCTTTAGCTTGGACAGTAAAAATGCAGTTAAAATTTTTTAAAAATTGTTCTAAAAGATTAAAAAAAAATAATTTACTACACAAACTTTCGGTGTGTTGTTGGTATGAAATGTGAGCACTAACTGAAGTAAAGTAAACTAACTTCATAGAACTCGACTGCTTTTCAGTTTGAGTGAAAACACAGAGAATACTTTGATTTGAAAAAAATAAAGGAGCAAATAAAATAATTTCAAGAAAGTTGATTGTCATGTTGAAATTTCACATATATTTGGCCTCAAATCTTTGAATCTGTCAATCAGCTCTTACCTTATCAATGTAATCGTTGCGAAAATTTTTCGTCTTTTGCGAAAAGTGGCTCCAGATATACACAACAAGCTTCGCAGTGTCTTGCAGCCCTGGCTTACCCAAAGTCTTTCGATTGAACACCTGGATTACTGAAGCTTTCTCATCCATACGGTATATGTCCATTTCAGTATGTTTTGACCGGCTGCGCAACATGAGGTCGAGCGTTGTTACGTTGCCAAAGCACCCTGTTGTGCCTTTGCTCATAATCTAACCGTTTTTGCTTCAATGGTCGGCTCAAACGCATTAATTGAGTTTGGTAGTGTTGCCCTGTGATGGTTTCACCCGGTTGTAACAGCTCAAAGTACTTCACGTCCAATTGATCCCACTAAATACAGACCTTGCCATTGTGAATATTCGGTCGGACGAATAACCACTCCAATACGATGCAAAAATCCCATTCCTCTTTGCTCTTGGAGCAGCTGTTCACAAGTGAAAAACGCCGTTCGACGTCTTTCGGCTTCAATTTATACGGCACTGAATATCCCACCTTTCGGATCATTCTCATGGCTTTTATGCGAACAGATATGGCTTGTTGAGTCACTCCCAATGCTTTTGCGAGTTCTTCTTGCAATCCTTTGTGCCATCGGTATTTAAATCCCCACTTCTAAAACTCACATATGGAAATCGATGAAGTCCCCGTATAGGAAAGTTTTTCAAAAAAAAAACCCATAAAATTCAGAAAAATGCATGAAATCTTTATTTGAATCGATAGTACGGTCCATATAATTTAATGTTTGAAGATTATTTCATGCAAATGTTGACCGTGACTGCGCCTCAAATGGTCCATCCGCTTAGTCCAATTTTGGCATACTCTTTCCAACATTTCGGCCGGTATCTCACGAATAAATGCTTCAATGCTGTCTTCCAATGCGTCAATTGAAGCGGGCTTGTCTGTATAGACATGAGCTTTAACATAGCCCCACAAAAAATAGTCTAAATGCGTTAAATCGCACGATCTAAGCGGCCAATTGGCCGGTCCCGAACGTGAAATAAAATGTTCACCGAACTCGCCTCTCAATAAGTCCATTGTTGCGCGTGCTGTGTGGCATGTGGCACCGTCTTGTTGAAACCACATGTCATGCAAAGCTCTTGCATTTTGGGCAAAAAAAAGTTGGATATCATCTCACGGTAGCGCTCACCATTCACAGTTACGTTACGTTTCGCATCATCTTTGAAGAAGTACGGTCCAATGATGCCACCAGCCCATAAACCGCACCAAACTGTGACTTTTTCTGGATGCATTGGTAGCTCTTGCAATGCTTCTGGCTGATATTCACTCCAAAATCGACAATTCTGCTTATTTACGTACCCATTGAGCCAAAGATGAGCTTCGTCGCTGAACTCAATTTTTCGGTAAAAAAGTGGATCTTCGGCCAACTTTCCAAGAGCTCATTCACCAAAAATTCCACGTTGCGGCAGGTCGTTCGGCTAAATCCTTCCGCAAAATTTTCCACGTTGTTGATCATAATTAACACTGGCCGATACAGCTGCGATATTTTCTTCAGTTCGCACTCTACGTAAGCTTGTTGGTGGTTTAATGTCCAACAATGTAAATTTGGTGCGAAATTTAGTCACAATAGCCCGAATAGCCGCTTCAGTGGGTCGATTAAACTGACCATAAAATGGAAGAAGCGCGCGATGAACTTTCTTAACAGAGCACGCATTTTGATAATAAAATTCAATAATTTGCAAGCGTTGTTCGTTTGTAAGACGATTCATGGTTAAATTATAGACCAAACTGAAGATGTTTGACAGTGAAACAAAACACGAAACGTGCGTGAGCTGTTTAAACCAGTGTTGCCAAAAAGATAATAGCTAAAAAATCATTCTTTATAATAAAACTTAAACCAAATCGCTTAGAATAAATTAGTGAAACAAGTAGGGGCCAAAGTAGAAATTTCAGAAAAGTGCAGATATTGGGGGTGCTAGGAAGTAACCAAGTATGAGGCAATGATATACTCGACCTGCTCTACAGCGTTCGATGGGTCATTTCAAAAGTATATTTTTGCTGTAACAGGGTGTCATTTAGTATTCAAACAAATCTTCATCACTTTAAATTAAACTCAGGATGCCTAATGTTCTGAAGCGAATTTAAAGTTATGCAGTGAACTTCATCAAACTCAGTGTTAAACTATTGGAATGAGAATAGAAAATGTTGCAATCAAAGCAGCCCTTATATTCTTGTCAATCAAAAACAATTTGTGAAAGGGCACAGAGCCCGAAACTTTCTCAGTTTTATCGTAGACCTTCAGCTGTAAACATTGAACAGTTCCCTTCTGTTTTACAAAATACACATAAATCAAAAACGTACTTAAAGCAAATTTTCACGTAAATTCAACCAGAACTTTCTCGTTTTAATTTTATTTTGCCACCAATCATGGATACACCGTTAGACGGATCAAACTGCAAAAATAACACACCCATGATCATTACTCACAGCGCCTATTACAATTTCTTGCGCGAATATTCGAAGACGTGTGACAAAAATGGAATCGCGGCCCAGGAACTAGTGAGCGAGGCCTCGAATGCCTGGCAGGTGCTTAAGCCGGACGAGCGAACTCTCTTTGAGGAGGTTGGTAAACGTTATGACTGCATCAGTAAGAGATTCATCACTCACTTACCCACCTGCCTTTTACTCAATAGCCAACCTATTTGCGTACTTGCTTTGGCGGTTCAAATGTGTCGCCTTCGGCCATGGGCATAGCCATTGATGTGGTGGCTGCACGACAGGGGTCCACAACAACAGCAATTATATTTCCCAAGTGGCGCTTCCCGAAGCCTAAGCCCAGGCGTAAGCCGGCACCAGCCAAAGCCAAAACCAGTCGTGGTCGAGTTTCAAAGCCGAAAGGAAAAGAAAATAGTACCTAGAAAAAAGTAGTATGGCATAACATCATGCATCTTGCTTCAATAAAGTCCTGTCGAGAGTTAAGTTAACTATAATTTTGCATTCTTTTGTCATTTATGGTAATCACTCAGTATATCGGTAAACTTCTGGAAAAGTTAACGCATTCCCTATTGTATGATCACCTATGAATCAGAAGGGTGAAAAAAGACTGAAAAATGTGAGGCGAACAGAAGAGCACGCTAGAAGAGTCAAAAAGAATACTAGTAGTTAGAAAGTAGAATTTGCTTTCATGTCGCTTCACTTTCAACGCTTCTCAAAATTTTAATCTCTACGCACGATTCACTTTCAAAATTTTTCTAGCATTATAAGTTACTCGCGTTTCTTGCTTGTTAAATGCACCGGTGTCGCAACAACCCAACTGTGCCACGCTGAGACTAACATGACAACTATTTCTTTGCAGGAAATGCAATACGCAAAATTTTGGTCTTGATCAATTTCCAGGACTGAAAATATGTTCCTTGCTTCATTTTAATCTATTGTTTTTCAAGACTGCAAACTTTTGAAATTCCGCATTAGTTTGAACTTAAGCTTTTAGGCTGAACCTTGGTTCTGTGGCCGGGTGTAGCTCGGCGGCTAGCTTGTGCTATCGCTGTGCAAGAGGTTGACCGTTTGATACCTCCTCGGTCACCTTCACTTCTGTTGGCGCCTGCTTTGCACTAATTAGCCATGAAAAAAGCTTCTCAAACTGACTTTCGGATTCGACGTTGAACTGTAGGTCCCCTGTTAGAAGCACATAAGCCAAGAGATTGAGAGGAGCTCGGCTTTGGCCCTTTGGGCCATTTTGACATTGGTTCTAGTGTTGGCTAAAGGTTGTTCAGTTCAGGATAATCATAGTGTCTCCCTTCGCTTATCGACTTATCTCTTTTTTGGGTAAAACAGTTTTACACATTCCTCTTATTTCCTTTGCTTATAGGAAAGTCTAATGCCGCTTGGTAGCGTAGCGGTCGGCATCTTTTCTACTTCTTGTCTCTGGAGACTCTTTCTTGCGCTGTACCAACAGCTTGGCAAAGTCTGCGGCCGCCTCCCTGGAGAACAGCTATCGCTTCTTGAGAGCAAAGCGTTTGAGCTTGTGCTGCAATACCACGGAAGTAATCAGCCGCTGGAGTTTTGGGACCTTGGAGGTGGCCTTTTTGTTATCCTTGTACGGCAGTGGGCGACGCACCACTTAGCGGCACACATTATACTCCTTGATCAGGCTGTTTGGGGACCATAATTGATTTTCATGAAAGCAGTTCTGATTTTTGTTTTGATTGACAGATTTTTCGTCATTTTCTACAGGTCATCTGGTCACACCGAAATTATTATCAGAATCGAAATCAATTGCAGGAATATCCCTATGACTTACTTCACAACTGAAAGTATAAAAGTTTTTCTTGCAGGTCTGTCGATCCGCATCCAAAAGAAAGGTCACATTCTGCAGAGTTTGACTTGGCTTTTTGCCAATCGACTGATATGCATGTCTGCACTATTCTTTGAAACTAGCAACTGGTTTGCCTCTTTGTAAAATGGCTTGACACAACCCCAAAGGGCCAAAGCCGAGCCTCTCTCAATCTCTTGGCTTGTGCGCTTCTAATTTTTGCACAAGAGAAAGGGACCTACAGTTAAACGCCGAATCCGAACGGCAGTTTGAGAAGCTTTTTATGGCTAATTACTACAAAGCTGGCGCCAACAGCAGAGAGGGGTGACCGGGTGTAAAGTTTATTCAAAGAAAAAACTTTTCAGCGGATGTTCCTAGGCGGGATCGAACCCACGACCTCTTGCACAGCGGTCGCGCACACTAGCCACTGAGCCAACCGGCCACCCACTCTCTTTGCTAATTCCAAATTCGTTATGGATATTCCAGATTTACTATCCAGATTTACTATTAAAACGCTATTCCCACTCTCAGGCAGAAGTTGTTCATTCACCACAGAGTTATATTCAAACTGTCTAAAAAAAATTTGTTATAGTAAAGTATCTTGGCAAGTTGTGGTAAAATCATGCTTTATTGCGCTAAAAACTATTCGGAGGGAATCTGTGTCTGGACGTACAGGTGATGCACATTTGATTTGGTGTGTGTGAAATAAGTCGAAGATCATTTGTCTGATATCCGTTACTCTTCTGCTGCTCTGAAATCTGGAATCAATGTGGGTAGAGTTAGCTCAATTCTGTTGCACTGCTACTTGAAATCTGGAAATTACGCTTTTGTCTCTGAAACATATAGACGGATTTGGGTGGAAGATGGCTTTTTAGCACCGCTTAGTCTTTGCATTGTATCATTTTCTTGGGCATAAAAGCGAGTGGATTGGGTTTGCATCCCCTCTTGCGTTTGGGCTTAATGGTTTCTTCTTCTTCGCGGGACAACTGTTGCCCTGATTCTGCCCTTCCTCCTTTGAGGACGGTCGGGAGCAAAAGAAATTGTGACGTTTTGAGGCCTCTTTTTTTGGAGCTGGTGCTGGAATAGCAACTGTCGGTGTCCCACCATTCGAAAGAGTAAGTTCATTTCACTCAGCATCCTAAACGGTAGATGCCCTATAAAAAATATAAACTTGATTTATATTCAAAATTTTTCTATAATTTCACTTACTTGGTAATATAGCCAGCGTAGGCACATGGGCATACAGTGCAAGTGGCGTGCCGACCCTTGCACCAACCTGTGACCTCCGCAGTTATCTCCATAGCTTAGACGATACTCGCGTATATGGATTAGCCATATCCCCCAAAAACTTGGCAGTAGACTTGATAATACTGGTCTCTGGTCTGGTACTGGTGATGAGCATTTGGTAGACGTTTGCTCAATTCTGTTACACAGCTGCTTGCCTTCTGGAAATTACCGATTTGGGTGGAAGATGACCGCTTAGCACCGCTTGGGCTTAGGATTGGGGCATCTTGACTTGGACTTGCATGCGAGCTTCATTTTCATGGGCTTACAGGCGAGTGGCTTGGGTTTGCATCCCTTCTTGCCTTTGGGCTTGCAAGATGCGGTCTTGCGTTTGGGCTTGCTAGATGCGGTCTTGCGTTTGGGCTTACTTAATGGTTTCTTCTCCTTCTCGGGACAACTGTTGCCCTGATTCTGCCCTTCCTCCTTTGAGGGCGGTTGGGAGCAAAAGAAATTGTGACGTTTTGAGGCCTCATTTTTGGGATCACACTCTTCATCGGTCATTGTTATTTGACTGTCGAAGCTGTTGCTAAGATTAATGCTAGCGGTGGAGCTGAAATAGCAGCTGTCTTTGTCCAAATTGAAGGAGTCTGTTGGTTTATTTCCGAGAGCAAAACGGTAGACCTCCTGTAAAAATATTTTTTTTATTTATTTTAGAATTTTCTCTATGATTTTTGACTTACCGGTGAAAATAAATGGCGTTGGCTCGTGGACATTCTTTTCCAGCGGTGTTGAGCATGTTGGACGAGTTCGAAACCCTTATAACACTCTTGAAAGATCAGGTGATAGTCGCTTAGAAAGTTCATAAATGGATCCAGCGAAATATTTCCCAAAGAATTGTTATCCTTCTGCTCACTTGGTTGTAACTTGGACTGTTGTTCTTCGCCTGCATCATCGTAACCGTCATCGCCGTAATTCACTCGCAAATTTTCAATTAAATCCTTCAACGATTTGGAAATAGCTTGGAGTTTCCTCTTTGGTTGTGGAGTGGGCTTTCTTTCTGTCTCTTCATCGTCGTAATTCACACATAAATTGTCAATAAATTTTATCAATGACTTTGAAATACATTTGCGATTCTGCAATTTTGTCTTTTGGTTCTCGCTGACAATGGAATTTTTTGATGGATCAGACTCATTTAGATCCAGGTCACCATAAAATCCTTCACTGCTGAGTGATGGACTACCGCTAACTATCGACAAATTGCTCTCCGACTCCCACGACGACATTTTTATTAGATGGCTACCAAACAATTAAGACTTGAATTTTGTTGCTCACGAAAAAACAAAATTACTGTAAAAATTTGAAAAAAAAAATTTAAATAAAAATAATAAAAAATTGTTTAAAAGTGTTTTTCTTAGAAGAGTATAAGCACAAACTAAAGAAAATCTACCTAACATTCAGGAACTTGACTGAATTTGAGTTTGAGTGAAAACTCAGCGACTACTTTTTTGGACAAATTTAACAATGAATGATTTTAAATAATTTAATTCATCACTTTAAATTGAGGATGCTTATTATTCTGAATCGATGTTCAAGTTATGCAGCGAACGAACTTCATCAAACTCAGTTTGAAACTGTTGAAATGAGGCTGATGTGGTGACTGCACGACAGAGGTCCACAATTGTACTTCCGAAGTGGGGCTTACCAAAAAGGAGGGTCTTGCCGATGCCCAAGCCAAGGCGTAAGCCGGCACCAGTCAAAGCCAAAACCAGTCGTGCTCGAGTTTCAAAGCCCAAACAGCAAAAACTTAAGATGCCTAAATGCAAACCACGTGTTTGCATGGTTGAAAACCATCATGGTAATTCATTATAAAGGGTGATTTTTTAAGAGCTATAGGAAGGATTTTAAAAAATAAAACACATAAAATTCAAAAAAATCCATGAAATCTTTATTGGAATCGATAGTACGGTCCATATAATTTAATGTTTGAATATTATTTCATACAAATGTTGACCGCGACTGCGCCTCAAATGGTCCATACGCTTAGTCCAATTTTGACATACTCTTTCCAACATTTCGGCCGGTATCTCACGAATAAATGCTTCAATGCTGTCTTCCAATGCGTCAATTGAAGCGGGCTGATCTGTATAGACATGAGCTTTAACATAGCCCCACAAAAAATAGTCTAAAGGCGTTAAATCGCACGATCTAGGCGGCCAATTGACCGTTCCCGAACGTCAAATAAAATGTTCACCGAACTCGCCTCTCAATAAGTCCATTGTTGCGCGTGCTGTGTGGCATGTGGCACCGTCTTGTTGAAACCAAATGTCATGCAAGTATAGCTCTTGCATTTTGGGCAAAAAAAAGTTGGATATTATCTCACGGTAGCGCTCACCATTCACAGTTACGTTACGTTTCGCATCATCTTTGAAGAAGTACGGTCCAATGATGCCACCAGCCCATAAACCGCACCAAACTGTGACTTTTTCTGGATGCATTGGTAGCTCTTGCAATGCTTCTGGCTGATATTCACTCCAAAATCGACAATTCTGCTTATTTACGTACCCATTGAGCCAAAAATGAGCTTCGTCGCTGAACACAATTTTTCGGTAAAAAAAAGTGGATCTTCGGCCAACTTTCCAAGAGCCCATTCACCAAAAATTCTACGTTGCGGTAGGTCGTTCGGCTTCAATTCTTGCACCAGCTGTATTTTGAAAGGCTTCACACCTAAATCCTTCCGCAAAATTTTCCACGTTGTTGAGTAACAGAGGTCCAATTGCTGCGAACGGCGACGAATCGATAATTGATGGTCATCATTAACACTGGCCGATACAGCTGCGATATTTTCTTCAGTTCGCACTCTACGTAAGCGTGTTGGTGGTTTAATGTCCAACAATGTAAATTTGGTGCGAAATTTAGTCACAATAGCCCGAATAGCCGCTTCAGTGGGTCGATTAAACTGACCATAAAATGGAAGAAGCGCGCGATGAACTTTCTTAACAGAGCACGCATTTTGATAATAAAATTCAATAATTTGCAAGCGTTGTTCGTTTGTAAGACGATTCATGGTTAAATTATAGACCAAACTGAAGATGTTTGACAGTGAAACAAAACACGAAACGTGCGTGAGCTGTTTAAACCAGTGTTGCCAAAAAGATAATAGCTAAAAAAACACCCTTTCATCTTAGGGAACATCTACTTGCATTCAATAAAGGGAGAGAAGACGGGGGAAAAATTTTTGACTTGTTTATGTTAAGTTCGATTTCCCTTGGTCATTGTTAAATGCACCGGTGTCGCAACAACCCAATTGTGCAACGCTAAGTGGAAATTGACAACTATTTCTTTGCAGAAAATGCAATACGCAAAATTTTTCAGAACTGAAAATGTTTTTAACTTAATTTTTATATATTGTTTTTTAAATACTGCAAACTTTTTAAAGTCCGCAGGAGATTGAAAACCTGAGGTATTAGGCTGAACCTTGGTTCTAGTGATGTCTAAAGATGGTTCATTTCACGATAATCATAGTGTCCCATGGTCAGTTTTAGTTTATCTTATTGGTTTGCCAATTCTCCATCCCTGGGAAAGCAACAAGCGGCATTTGGTTTACTCAACCGGTTGCTGGCCTAGTTTAAAATCGATAAAACCTTTGGTCTATTTCTGGGGGGAGCAACATTTTTAAAAAAGCCAACCGGCACATAAGTAGACACCACCCCCCTAAAGCGGCAGTGAGTAATTTTAGAACGCCTCACTGTTTTCGAGTCAAAACTCTTAATTACCAATTGCATCCCGGGAATTGCAGTGGGTGCAAAGCTTGAAAGCTCGCCGGTTTCCTGCAACACTAAAGCCCTAAGAAGTTTACTGTCTGCCTGCAGCTGCAGTCTGGCAACGTTGCAGCACTTGGAACACCTGTGGCCGCCCCTGCTACCTCTGTCTCTTTCGCTCTGTGTGTGCCTGTGTCTCGACCACCCTCTGTTGGTCAGCTTTGTTGTCTCTCTGGGCAATGGGTCGCGTTGCCTGTTGAATGCCTGCGTCAAATTCAGTTTGATAAACATCCTGGCGCCGTGCAGAAGCGCACAACAAGCGGTCCCTGCCGCCTGCCGAGCCCGTTAGCTTGATTATTTGTCTTTGTGCGCGTTTGGTGTGTTTGTGTTGCAATTAGCCGGATGGGCAACCAGCTGAGTGTGAACAGCATCCAGGATGCGGTTATTGATCGCTTCAAGTCGGTGGCATTGACAACCGATGAGAATGGAGCGATGCGTATTCGTTCATTCTCGGAGGGTGGCGTTGGCAATACTGCTGGGCATCATCATATGGTCACCAATTGCAGCGGACGAGGCGGACGCATTTTACGCGAAAGCAGCATCGATGGCGGCGTAGCTGTGTTCGATGTCCTGCTGCGCGATGAGCACGAGCATCGACTCAGCTTGGACGCCATGCATCGGGTACGGCATGTACGCACTTCTTGTACCACCATACCCGAGGAGGACATCGTAAGTGATCAAATCTGCAAGACTCTGGTGGGCGGGCAAAAATAGTACATTGTCAATTGAATTAAAAGCTAAAGCATAAACAAACTTTTATGGTCTGCCTTGAAGCTTTTATCTCAGCACTCTTAAACGAGAATGAAATTGTGAGAGTGTGCGCATGGGAGAGCTTTGATTTTGCTTATGTTGTGTGGGAAAGCTTGTGTGCGTGTGTGTGCGCGTTTGAAACTGTAAATGGTTGGAATTCCAGACATCAGCGAAATTCTAAGCTCACTGCAACGAAGATTTTAATACCCTGTATTTAATTGTATTATGCTAAGCAATTTGAAGAATTTGCAAATGGCTGGATGGTGTGTCAGCTTTGAAGCTTACTGATTAGATGCGCCGAGAGGCCCTCGAAACAGTCCGTCTGAGTAACCTTGCTGTCCATATGGAAAAACTTGTTGATTATTGAAGTATAATCAATCCTCTGGGATGGCTAAGATCAGATAAAAGGTCGCTAAAAACCATAGACAAATTATATTATTTACAAAGTGTCCGTACCGAGGGGACCTTTTAGGTTTCTTTAAATCGAGTTGGTAACACCACAAGTTAAAAGGACCGAAAATAAAAACTGAATGTAAATAAAAAGTAGCGCCTCACGCGTTTTTACCTGGGGATATTAAAGGGAGGTAACGAGATCAATAAAGTATATATATTCTTGATCAGCACAACGAGCTGAGTTGATTTAGCCCTGTCCGTCCGTCTGTCCGTCTGTTTCTATTCTATCTCCTCCGTCAGTTTTAAAGCTATCCTCACCAAACTTTGCACGAAGTCTTTTGGTACAAATACGCTGCACATTTGTCGGAACCGGCCGGATCGGATGACTATAGCATATAGATGTCATAGGATAGATCGGTCCAAAAACTAGTTTTAGTGAGAAAAACTGTTTTGTTTTCAATTGAAACGCCTCCAAACTGGTATTTATTAGTTTACTATGCTTTTCCATGATTCCACCAAATTTGGTCGAAATCGGACATCTATATAGTATAGCTGTCATAGAAAAGTATAGTCTGAAAAGTAGTCTTAGTTAGAAAAACTTTTTTGTTTTCCATGGAAATTTCCTCAAAATTGGCATGCATTAGGTTTTATTTGCTCCCACACGATTCTACAAAGTTTGATCAAAATCGGATGACTATAGCATATATCTGCCATAGGAACGATCGGTCGAAAAACTAGTTCTTGTGAGGAACAAACCTTCTATCTATAAAACTGTGGGAGCTATAACGTTTTTTTTCCAATTTGCGGGGGCGTGGCTAAAATTAAAAATAAACTTGATCTGCCTGCAAGTATGAGAAGTTTTTGTCCCATACACGTCGAACCTCTATCTCTTACCATCACTGAGATCTGTTTGTACATACGGACGGACAGACGGAAATGGCTGTTGCTGCTGATTAAGAATACCCAGTCGGACTTAGCGGAATGTGGTTCCCAAGAGAATTCCATTTTTCATACTTCTTTTTACGGGAAAAACACACTACATAATTATTTTAGTATGATAAAAGTTAAAAAATCTGTATGTAATGGTCGCCACATTCTTTTTACATGCGCTTAGAAGGCAAAAAGTCACGTTTACATGAAACCATGCCTTCTCTGGGTTGTGCTTTTGGCATGCGTAAACAATAAGAATTCTTGTTCTTTTTTCAACAAAACCACTTGCTAAAATACGTTCTCAAAGGTGCATTCTTTTTGGTTTTCATGCCTTAATAAAAGCGAATGGAACTTTTTAGTTTTGGGAACTACTTCTTCGGTGAAAAAGATTATGAAAGATGTGTCTTTTTCATGGTGTCAAGTCCGACTGGGTATATATACTCGGAGATGCTTCCTTCTGGCTGTTATTATACTCTGTGTACCTCTGGTACAGAGTATAAAAACCTACAGATTTAACGAATATCTGCAATCGGCGATTTTGCGAGTCCGAATGCCGATGGTAGGCATCAACAGCCTACTTATTTGACCATCAAATCGAATTTATGGCCCCGCTTTCTATATAGACCTGACTTATTACTCAATACCTCAAGTTGATTCGCGCTAATTAACAACAAATGACAAACATTTTACAACCTCCGCAAAGGCGGTTTATCCGTTAAAACTGCGGTTTTCGGAGGTTTTTAAATTGGAATGATAAAAGTGGTTTGAAAATTAATATGAGTCAAAACCAAAAGGTGTTAATAGATATTATTACTGATCATAATATTTTGTTTAGGCATTTTACAATAACTTAAGCACATTTTGTGTGCGGCTCTCCACGATTGAGTGTGTTTTTTAATAATCTCTAGCTTTCATTATGTATTTTGGACTCTTGTAGTATAAGTAAATCAATCAAAAAGCAAAAAATTAAAATTGGATAAATAAAAGCAATAGTTATGAATCTCAAGAATCTCGTCCCAAGATCATATAATCCAAAATCAAACTTCAAATGAGAATTTAGTTGAATATATCGAACTTATGTCAGTTGTGAGATCGAATTTGCTTGATTTTCCCTTTATTAAGCACAGAATTCTTGACTATTTTCTGGGTGTACCGTTGGTTATATTAAAAAGCAGTGAAGACAATGTTGTTTAACCTCCCTATCCAATATATTCCCTAATTGAGAAGAGTACACCATTTTAACTGTACACTGGAACCCATATACCCACCCACTCTCACAGATTTCCGGTAGCTTTTTGCAAGTTAATGTGAATTTTGCACTTGAAACTCGGCACGCAGCGAAATCAAAGCGCGCCTTTTGCTTCTACAGAAGCTTTTTACCAGGCGCTGCGTCACAGCTGTGTATGTATAAGTGTGTGTGTGTGCAAAAACTTTTCTTTTTGGCCATTTATATCCTTTTGGCTGTGCGTGTTGGTGAAGGTCATCATGTCGTCGACGTCGTCGTGTTGGTCGTAGTTAGCGCCGATGCTTTCATTCTCGGTTAGTCGTTGTCGTCCTCCGTTTGCGTGTGTTTCTGTTTGTGTCTCTCCGTGCGGCAGGTTACATTTACCAGTTGACGGTTCGCAAAATTGAGTTCCGGTTAGATGGTGCCAGCTGCTGATTGATTGCGTTTATGGCACACACCGCACAATTGTCATCGTCCTCGTCAGTCTGATCATCAAATCGAACAGTTAATGGTCATGTTAATGGCCGTAATGCTTTCCTTTACAGACACAGTTTGCTGTCATCGTCCTGCCGGCGTGTGATTAGTTAGTGACCAACAAGAAATTGCCAAATCGTGCGAACTATAAATACCATTAATTGTTATTGACAACAGATTATAGAGGAGAAATCATAGTGGAATTATGGTGCGTACTTAAAAATAATGATTTAATTTTAACTGCTTGTAAACTGATGTTTCGTAAGATTAAGTAAGTAGAAAACGGTTGACTTTTAAAGTATTTAAAAGAATTTTTCTGCGTAAAGTATGGGCAAGACAACGAAAAATGTATAGACAACATTGGTAGATTTCAGAAAATACTGAAAAGAGAGCACTATAGTACGCCTAGGCGGGATTCTGAATATTTTACTTTAACATGAGATCCAAAGATTAATACTAACCTGAAGATCAGGAGATAAAGTATAAGACTTATCTGTGAATAACAAAAAATTCAAATTTCCTTGAAAAAACTTAAGCAGGTCCTGCTCCTCAGTAAAAAGCGTGAATACTTTAATACTCACTTGAAAAATTCCTTTTTTTTCATTAATCATCATTCGTTAGAAATCAGTGAATCAATTTAATTTTGACCCCACAGAGATATTGAACAAAAAAGAGCAAAAGTCAAATCTTTATTTCGACGAATATATAAATGATATATTCCAAACGTCAAACAATTTTATAAAAGCCGTCCAAATAGGACAATATTTTAAACTATGATAGAATTGTTTGCTAACGTCAGCAATACAAACAAAACAAGCAGAACATTTTTTGTGGGTAGTTTTATAACCTGTTGCTTTTTGGTTGGTAAATGATTCGAATTCAACTTTAGATGTAAAACTAGTTTACCAGTTATCCAACAGAGCTAGACCCACACTATACCCGTCAGGGAACAACTATCCTCAGTAATAACTAGAGGATTCTATTGGGTTGGCCATATTCGACGGACTCTTGTTTTTTTTAAAAAGATCAAAGAAAAAACTGGGATACAAACCGGCTTTAAGGGGTTAGGTGGGTTTCAAAGGCTCAAAACAGGTACATTTTTACGATTTTTTTTTAATTTAACCAACAAAATATTTCATTCCATCAATTTACCATATAAAAGGTATATATTTTATAAGTAAATTGTGCCCCCCCCCCCCCCAAAAAAAAACCCTCGGCGTAGTCAGGATAACTCATGACAGATCAAGAATGCGAAAACCAAAAATTTTCTATTAGTAGATGGTTAGAGCTCGTGCTGCCGAAGGAAAAAATTGCATTTTTGGCGGCGTTGAGAACAAAAACCCTCTTTTTGAGTAAAATTTGTACCCTTCATGGCCTTGAAAAATCCTTAAAATAGAAGAAAAAAATCCTTCGTTCAAGCACGAGTAATGTTATTTTAAAGAAGTGTGCAAAATTTGAAAGAAATCGGTTCATAAGTTTTCGAGAAATCGTGGCTACCGATTTCAAAAATTAGTTGCGAGAAAAACGCGATTAAAGATTTAAATTCACGCTGACATAGCCTGATGGGTAGAACATCCGAAGGCTATATCTCTTAGAATATTACTCAGATCGTTTTAAAACTTTGAGAGAATATTCTAAGCATATTGAATTATAAGATAAGCAAAAAAAATCGATTTTTTGAAATTTTGAAACCCACCTAACCCCTTAAACCAAACTGAAACAGACCGAACCGAACCGCTCATTTCAGCTGGTGAACCGAACCGCAAACCGAACCGGCTTCCTTTCAGAAGTGCTACACCGAAACAGAAACCACAAAGAAAAGTAGGTTCGGTTCGGCTTAGTTCTCAGACAAGAATCCCTTTTCTCTAGCCAATTATACTTATTAATTTGGGAATGTTAGGCGTTTCGCTAATATAATTTTTCTACGCGACATTTCACTCGACCCTCTACAAAAGAGATTACTGATAGACCGAATTGATTGTTAGCGATTCCGGATCGTTAATGCCTTGAAGAATGAATTGAGACAATTTTTACAACATGTAATCCTGGAAGTCTTCTTCAATTGCCCGTCCATCTCATAATATGTAATGTAAAATGGCTTGCCCCAAAGGGCCAAAGCCGAGCCTCTCTCAATCTCTTGGCTTGTGCGCTTCTAATTTTCGCACAAGAGAAAGGCACCTACAGTTTAACGCCGAATCCGAACGGCAGTTTGAGAAGCTTTTGCATGGCTTATTACTACAAAGCTGGCGCCAACAGCAGAGAGGGGTGACCGGGTGTGTAAGTTTATTCAAAGAAAAAACTTTTCATTAGATCTTACTAGGCGGGATCGAACCCACGCCTTTTGCACAGCGGTCGCGCACACTAGCCGCTGAGCCATTTCCGTTTCTGATTTTCCGAGTATTAAGACTTTTTGCATACTTATGAAATTGAATTCTTAAAAAACATTTGAATAGCTTTGAAATCATTATCATTATATTCGGTCTTCGTCCAGAAGAGTTTCACTTCGAAATCAATCCATTATTCAATTGGAGTGTCTACCAGATAAGTCGGATTGCTGAATCGAACGAAAGAAATACGTTTCGTTCCTTTACAAACGTTAACTATCGTTTAGGAAAATAATCTCCTGGCTTGTCTTGGATTTATGTGAAGAATCAAATCAATTAGCAACTAACAAAAAGAAATGCATTCTAATCACAGGTATAATAAAAGGTCGGTGGAGATTTGAGGTATCACATGCTTTAAAATGGTTGACAAATCATTCGTAAAGAATATATCAATCTGGCATAGCTAAGGATCAGTTCGAATCATAATTTAACCGAAAGTCGGATAATTCGTAGCTTAGAGAGTAGATAAAATATCCCAAAATACTGGTGTCATTGTTTAAAGGTAGGCGCTTCACGTCTTAAAACTCGTCATTAAAGTGATTCGTCATTTTCGGTTTTTGGTTCGGTTCAGCATTCTTAAAAACTCACCGGTTCGGTATGGTTTGGTTCGGTTCGGATCAGAACCGGTCTGCATCCCTGAAAAAAACTGTTTTTTTTTTTTAATTTTTTCCTTAATTCGGACATCAATAATAACATATGCTTTTAAACAGATTTTGCAAAATTTGGTCGAAATCATTATATCAAAACGAGCATTTGCAAGGGTATTAAAACTTCGGCACAGCCGAGGTTAGCTTAGTCTTCTCGTTTTGTTTCCGAAATGCATTCCCCTAGAAACTTGTAGAAGAATCCTGCAAATACGACTTCATAAATTTTTGACATTCTTTTAGGGATTTTAAAGATATTAAGTTTGGTCTATAGCAGTTCAAATTTTAAAGTGTGCAAAAAGTCACATTACGACAGAAATAATAATATTTCACAATGTGTGAACCACTAAACCGAACCGAAACCGCGGTTTAGTTAGCTCCAAAAACCATATACTGAACTTAACCGGCAGTTCTGAAACTGTGGGAACAAGTACTTATCTTCGAGTGGTTTGCATCCTTGAAAAAACACAATTTTTTTTGTTCTTATTAAAAATCATTTAATTGGGTTCAAGTAGATTTGTTTACATCACTTTTTGAATATGATATCTCGTAAATGGTCGCCTTGAGAGGCTACGTCGTATTGAGACCGTTTTGCAGTATTTTCAATGGTCTTGGCCAACAGTTCGGCCAGAATGGCGGCTAGTTCTTGGAGTATATGGTTTTTCAGGTCATAAAGGGTCCTTGGCTTGTTGATGTAAACCCTTGATTTCAAAGAGCCCCACAAAATAAAGTCTGTCTGACGCCTGACAAAAGCACCATATTTTGACCCCAAAAAAGTGATGAGCATATGATTGCATATGGTGGAGCGCCATCTTGTTGAAACCAAGGTAAGTGCAGCCAAAAAATTCATGGTTGTTCACATACTTGCGATAACTCGATGGTTTAGGTGAAGGGTAAACATTTGCTTCCATCTTTTGACGGTTCGAATAATAGAACGGCCCAATAACCAAGTTTTGAACTAATTGGTTACTTAAACGCCGCACCAAACAGTAACTTTTTCATCGTGATTAAGGCAATTCTGTTTGTTTACCGATCCGTTCAACAATTCACAATTGAATTGTCTTGTTGAATTAAATGTAAGTCTTCCTAAAGTCTAATTTAATGTAGCAATGATTATGTAATTTGTTTTACTAAAGTGACTAGCATTGCATACTTTTTGGGCAGTAGTAAATTTTGTGATTTCCAGCACATACATCAATAACGGTACATGTTAAAATCGTAGAATTGTACGGAATATTTGATTTTAAAGCTGAAACAAATAGTTAAGTTCATAACATAAGAATACAGACCAAATGCTTTAGTTTAAGTAAATACTGTCATACTTCATTTGAGAGTCGACAAACTGGATACCGAATTGTGGCCTATTCTTGAAGTAAACTTTCACTTGTACTTTCCTTTCTAATTCATGATTAAATCCCCCAAAGATTACAACCTTTCATTTATTTTTACGATTTTGTGAAAGCTTATTTTTGGCTCAGCTTTTTACAAAACTTATGGAAATATTAAGAGACAAATGGATACATCCTTTTGGGTTAAACTGAAGCTTGTGCATAAATAAAATATCCTTAATTTAATCTGGGTCAGGTTTTTTGTTTTTATGTCAAAGCATTTATTGTGAACCAAAATCAATGTACAACGTTTATATAATACAAAAACTTGTATACCTACCCACACACTCAGACATACAGTAGGCTATTGTTTGGGCTCATGACCTGGTCGCTGGTCCAAATGTATCTTGGGCCGGATGTGGCGGCCCTTTGTTAGCCTATCCATTAAGCGGCTTATAAACGTTGCACACGGCAGACCAAACTCACCGAACAAAATGTCCATGAATAATTTGGGCAATAATGAAACAATGCCAGTGTACAGGATGAGAGCGCAGTGAAGTCGAGTGGAGCGGTGTGTAGTGAAGTGAAGTGAAGGGAAGTCGTTGAGTGAAAACTTTGCATACTTTGAGGCGCAACAATTTGCGCTGACGTTGCTTCGCCTGGCGAGCATTGAGATATTATTGTGTGAACTTTTTGGGGAATTCTGGACAAGTGTCCGCTGGGTAAACAACAACAGCAGAAGCACACGAAACGACACAAACACAGTTTTATATAAGAATTAATTATGAAATTGAAAAGTAAGAGATACCGAAGCGTAATCACCCTATTAGAAGATACTACAATTATTGAAAATTTTGGCAAATTTTAATTATATTTAAAGAATTAATATGTAAGCCATGGAACGCTAAAATTCCAAAGTTAACTTTGCAATGACTGATTTCCCAAGCACCTTATTTAGACGAGGCTATTTTAACCGATAAAGGTATCAGTTTTTCTTTTCCGACTTGGGGTGGATTTCACAAATTGGAAAATATTTGACCGTATCTTACATACATCAAAGCAGAGATTAATCCTAATGCCCCGCCCGCGGTTAAAAATAAAGTCTCTCCTGACATTTCCGATCTTGGTGGTGGACTTTTAAAATTTAAAGCTTACAAACCCAATTTGATAAAGATCGGCCCAATAATAAGGATTTGCCTTGAACACACATTTTTGGACATTTTCTACCAACTCTCCAATCATTCCTCAAAATTGCATTGCAATCGGATGAACGTTATAGTTGTTCAAATTTCGCAGTTTTCTTTTTCCGCCCATTTCTTTAACTTAAAAACCTTTCTGGGCAAGCGTCCACCATTCCACAAAGTTTCAATGAAATCAAAAATTTGCCAAATATCGCGGTTTGTGCACCATTTTCCGCCCATTTCTTCAACTTAGAAACCTTACCGGGCAAGCGTCTAACCAGTCCCCAAAGTTTTACCGAGACTAAGAATTTTGCAAATATTGCTGTTTTTGAACCATTTTTTACCTCCTGGTCCTCCTCCATGTCCACCTACAGGTCCAACTCCACCTCCATTGCCACGTCCATGGCCACCTCCACGGCCACCTCCATGTCCACCTCAATGGCCACCTCAATGGCCACCTCCAGGTCCACGTCCAGGTCCAGTTCCAACTCCAGTTCGAGGTCCAGGTCCCGCACATAAGCAGTACAATGAAAAACGCCAGCCCCAGTTACCGTTATCGATATTTCTTATACTATCCTTACAAACCAAGTTTAAAGCCAATCGGGAAAAAATATGTTTTTGGCTGCTGAGTTTTCTATGAGTTTTCCCGACTCTAAGGTCAAATTTTCCAGCATCTGAAAATTACATTACAAATTATTTCACTTACTATCCTTACAAACCGAATTTAAAGTCAATCGGATGAAAAATATATTTTTGCATATCGAATTTCCCGGGAATTTTTTCTTGCGCGTAAATTTTCCGAAATCGGGGAAAATACGTGTCCAATTATTTATCATACTTTGCTTACAAACCGAGTTTCAAGTCAATCGGACGAAAAATAAAATTCTCACCATACAAACTTTTCCGACGCTTTTCCGAGGAATTTTCCAACATCGAAAAATCACATTTCAATTCATTTCACTTCTTATCCTTACAAACAGAATTTCAAGTCCATCGGATGGAATATTAATTTTTGCATATCGAACTTCCCGGGTATTTTCCTTGCGGGCAGATTTTCCGAATTCGGGGAAATACGTGTCAAATTATTTTGTATACTTCGCTTACAAACGCAGTTTCAAGTCAATCGGATGAAAAATAAAATGTTCCAATACAAACTTTTCCGACGCTTTTCCGGGAATTTCCCGAACCTACGGTCGTATTTTTCAGCATCGGAAAATCACATTTCAATTTAAGTCAATCGGATGAAAAATAGATTTTTTTACCCAGGCCTGTAGTGTACTTTCATACCATATTTTACAATTAAGAGGTTAAGATCAGACGGCGATGCTGATTCCTTTTCTTTTGAAAAACAAAAAAAATTTCTATCTAATACTCTCAACAGTTTTCATCAGATTTTGAAGAAAAATTCTTTGTAAAATGTGATCGTCCTATCTTTTAATGGTTTCCAGATTCGGAGAAATCTAGTCTCAAATATCTTTGGTTTTTCTCTTGTATCAGTTGTCTATTCATCCTCACACTAATCTTTGATATATCAAGATTATTCATTTAGACATTCTGACGTCATTGGAAATCAACAATCAACTCAATTTAACAAGCCCCAGGCTCCAACTGTCAACTGCTGTTGACAGCTGTGACGATTGTGGTGTGTCCTTTTTAAAGGGCCTTAACTGGACAGCTGCAAAAACAATGAAAAAAAAAAAAAAAAACACCCAGGGCAGATCCAACTCATCGATGTGGAGAAATTCCTTTTGTCCTGTCCGAAAATAATGTTTATGCAGGCAGCAATAGCCAGAACCTTTTTGTGTAAAAGATGGTCGAGAGGCGTTCGGGGGCGTGTCAGAACAACAAAAAGTTCACTGAATTGGAAACTTCGCTGAATCAACTTTGTTAACGGGGTTAGAGAATTTGCAGCATTTCGACTGCCTCCATCTATATATTTTTCCTGTTTTTCAACTTTAAAGCGCACAAAGCAAAGGATGAAATTTATGCGCCAAGCAGCGCGAAAAATTTTAATTAATTCGATTATATGTAAAGCGCATTCGCACACACACACACACACACATACACACACAATTACCTGACGTTCCGTGCGAGCAGGAAACAAGCAGACAAAAAGCTTTTCCACATTTTGTGCTGCGCTTCCCCACATGCGTTTCTTATATGCCCGGCTCGGGTCTTTTCATAACTGTGTTGTGGAAAAGTGAATTGAAGTGTAAGACAATTGAAAATTATGGCCAATGATATGGTTGACCCACATTAAATGAGTTTTGCCTTTGCAAATATTTCTTTTATAGTCCAAACAGAAAGAAGGAATTTTACTTTAAAAACAGTAAAGCATTCATAAAGAATTGAGTGGCACATAAAAGCTGGCAAAGAGATTAGCTATATTATATCAAGTAATGCTAACTTTAAGCAGAGAATCTGTCTCAGTTGTACTCGCACAACAAATTGCCATGCAATCGAAGTGCGAAATCATCGCTGTTAACACTTTAAGTTTTGGAATTTGTCAACCTAGTTCTTTATTTAACCACCAATAGCGTGTTGCTTCATTCCATTTTACAATCTTAACTATGACACTTTTAAAGATACGTACTTAACCTGTCATACAACCGTCGTGGCCTGAAGGTCTAGTCGCCCTAACTAGGCGTTTCTGAGAGCTCTTTACCTGTATCCCCCACCCACCCCTTGCACGCATCACAATCTCTGTCATTTTGACCCTAATGAGACCATTGCATGCTGATTTCGGAGGCTTGTAGCAACTATTCCTCTCCATTCTCAGTATGTAGCGTTTGTAAATTTTTATTACGTATACGTCATGTGGTCGATGAAGAAATCCCATTCACATCATTTTAATTGTTATTAGCAGTTTATTAAAGTGAGTAAACAAAATTCAAACGCATTTACATTTTTAATGGCTCACAAAAACTATAAATTCACAATGAAAGTAAAGTTTTTGGCCTACGTGTGCAGGCCTGGACAAATAAACCACCCACAATCTTTGTATTTGCCACTGGCGCTCAAATTGATTTGTTACATAGTAAAAACAAATATGTACGAATATTTATTTTTTGTTTTTTTTTTTGCTTTTGTTGTCCAACAAAAGTCCGAGACATGTTCAAAGTGATCTGAAATGGAACTTACGCCTTCTCTATCTCTCACTCTTTCTGTATCTATCTCGCCGGACAATATCGGCGCTACATTTTGTGGCCGACATTAGCTGCTTTTGTTGTTATTCAGCTCTAGTATTTTTCGTGTTCTCTGTGTGTTGTTGTATTTTTAAATTGTCTGTGTGTAGCCACTTTTACTTTCATCATTATGAGTACCGCTAAGCAATTTTGTAGCTACACAGAGGAAAATATCGGTAGAGAAATTAAATTAATATTTCCTAGACAATTGGAGTGAGTTATCGAAGGAAAATTAAGGGGTTGTGGAACTTACTTAAGATGCTTATGGAACGTATTTTCATGGCTCGCCCGACTCTACTATCACATATTATTCTTAGTTTATACAATTCACAGGTTGGCTACACGCTAATTTGTGGCATTTCTTTGAAATTTTCGGCCAGTAGCTGCTGTAGGTATCGGCATAAATTAACACTTTAATATTGACGCCATGTCGACGACAATCAATGCGTGGAAATGGCTCAAAATACACTCCCAGATAGGCTGTCGCTGTCACATAGTGCTATCTTTGTGCAAATTAATATTCTTTGGACCAACGGTGGGCATAAGATTTCAGTTTGGGAGCAGACCAACAACAGAAAAAAACAACCCTTATTGGCGAGGCTCCAGTCGGCAAGCCAGACACACACTGCATGTACACTGCACCTGTTTTGTTGACTGCTTGTGCGACTGATAGGCGCATTGCTCTGATGCGCAATGGATTTGTTCTTTTAACGCGCTTCGAAGCGAGACGACTGGGTGCGGCTGGAGCCAAGAACAGAGACAATTTTTAACAGGGATGCAAACCGGTTCTGAACCGAACCGAACCGCAAACCGAACCGGCGTCCCTTCAAAAATGCTGAACCGAACCTAAAACTACAAATAAAATCGGTTCGGTTCGGTTCAGTTAACTGACGAGTCTCAAGACGCACAAATTTTGGGAATTTTTATCGAGTTGCTACGATAAGTCCTTATTGATACCGGATTTATGTAGCACCCAATCATTTTGAAACATGCAATTGTCCACCGACCTCTGAATATGCCTGTCGTAAGTTAACATTTCTTCTTTGGAAGTTGCTAGTCGATTTGTTTGCATATATCATTTTCTTTACGGGACGATATTCTCATTAGTCTGTCGAGCCTCTATTAAAATGATATCATTATGGACGAAGCAAGCACATTCAACTATTCAAACTTTTCTATTCTCTAGGAATTCAGTATCGAAATGGTCAAAAAGTCATATATCACTTTAGAAATCATTATATTTCAAAAATTGAAGCAAAAGTTAGGGGAAAACACGCTATATTTCTCTGAGAAAATTTTCAATATTTAAAGAACTAGCTAGACCAAATAGAGTTGGTTCAAACAATAACCGAGGGTGTACAACCTCTTAAAACCAGAACAACAACTTTATTCTTCATAAAATAGTATGTCCCACCTTGGTTTATAGTTTTTCAAACTTCTACAACTACTTTCTGAACAGATTTAATGATATTTTTGAATGTTAGACTTCACAATGGGCTTAAGGGGTTAGCGTTTGGTGGAATGAAGGGTAATCTTAGAACAAAAAAAAGTTTTGGACTTGCCGCAACTTCAAAAATCTAAAAAAATGACTTTCCGAGAAGATTTCAGGGTAATTTGCGACGTTATACTCAACAAAAGGCTTTAAGAGTTGACATAAGGTGAAATTAAGGGCGATCCAACAAAATAATGGAGTTTCTAACACGTTATCAGACTGCTTTTCCTTCGAAACATCGGAAAAATATCTTTTTGCGCAGCCTTTAAAGCAAACTGGGACTTTATACTTAAGAAATGGCTTAGGAAATGGCCTAACTCGGCCAAATTAAAAATGATCCTTGAGCAGAAATGCGTTTTTGACAACCTTTGGACTGCCTTACCATCAAAAGTCTGAAAAGAAATAGATTTTCGAACAGATTAAAGCAAAATCCTTAAGGGTTTATGTTCGGCGGGAATAAGGGCGATCCTAGAAATAAGTTTCTGTCATTTCTTTTAAATATAATTATGAAAATATTAGTCGTTAAACTTAAGGATGGGCTTTAAGGGTTGAGATTTTAGAGATTTTCAGCATCCAAGAACATAAAGTGCGTTGCGAATTCCTTTCCGCGCAGATTTTAGGGAAGATCGGGGTTATTTGCAAAAACAAAAACTGGGCTTTATTAAATTTATGATAAAGACAACCACTGAACCGAACCGAAACCGCGGTTCAGTTGGCTTCAAAAACCATGTAATAAACCGAACCGGTGGTTCAAATACTAAGTGAACCACTGAACCGAACCACTCCTTATTTCCAATCGGTTTGCATCCCTGATTTTCAAGTTGATATGACAGACATCGCTCGGCTTGCACATTCTCTTAAAAGCCGCCCCACTTCTCACAAAGAAACTTGGATCTTATAAAGTTGCTTCTCTTCTTTGATTTGCAAAATGCACACATTTCGTCTTGCATCCAGCAGGACCTCAAATTAAACTATGCGAAAAGTCCGATGAAATGTGGGCTGTATGTCCGAATTTAATGTGGACATAAGGCCCATAACATTTTTGAATTTAGTTTCGATGCTTACTACGATTAATTTTGATATGGGCCTTTTGTCCGTGGGCGTTTTGTCATGTCACCAATTTTTAATGCGACTGCCTGGCGCCAGTTGCCGTAAAATAACCAGAGGTCGCAACGACTGGTCCCCTCATTGCAGTTGTCTAAAAAACCTGTTTCGTGCGGCTCATTGACAAAGAGGGACGGAAGCAACCTTTAACTACGCTCTCTGATGGTGTTCGGTTGGGTGAGGAGAGAAACATATTTGTTTTGGTTTTTTCGGTCTTGGTCTTTTGCCAACCTATTTGCAGAGACCACTTGCTGAAAAGAACTTTTTGAATGTATGCTATCAGTGTGTGCTTCTTAGGCTACCGATATCAACGCACGTTTGTATGTATGCGACAAATTATGTGTGCTCTCTCATTCTCTCTCGCAATGTTACGCTCTGCTCCACTTGACTTTGTTCACACTGTGAGCTTCACAGCAACCTTTTTGAAATAACATTTTGGTCTCTCGGTCTTCAAACAACTTACACTTTGGGACCGCTTGACTGAAATGGGCCTGTTAATGGGTTGATGTCAGACCGAGCAGCCTGAGTGAACAACAACAGCCGCTTAACAGCGAGCGCGAGAGCAGCACACCAAGCCCTTTTTATTTTTTCGGTCGTGAGCAGAGCAGACCGAAAATATGGGTTGAGAGTTATTTACGTGCTATGAAAATAACTCTAGAAGCAATAGTAGCAAGGGCTTGCTCATCGCTGCTTTGGACCATAGATACCGTTGTTCAGCCAGTAATAGATATCACGCTAATAGCTTAACTTCATTTGACTAAGCAAGCATGTGTACAACTATCGATTATCCGATCCCAACCATTTCTTTGAAAGATCGCTTCATAATTCTGATTACTACATATGTCTAGAACAGGGGTGCCCGCGCTATAGGCGCATTTGTTGTTGGTTTGCGCGAAGGCTTATGGAAAGCGTAATGGACTAACGCAAAACGAAATGGCAACAACAACTTCGAATGCGTCTCTCTTCTCTCTCTCTCTTCTATGCTCTTGCGAAACTGAAGGCAACAACAATACGTGTAGACAGCGCTGTAGCGCCGATTTTGTTTTTGTAGTCGAGCCACAAGCACACACATGATTTTTGATATTTATCTGTGTGAGTAAATACGCACGCATAAGATGTATCTGGGCACCTCTGGTCTAGAAGGTACAAACCATCTAGTTTCAAAACTGGAAGATATGACGTTTTTCAAATTCTGGGAGGGGGCAGAGTAAAAAAAGTTAACTTATTATCAACAGGGATTCAAACTGGCAAATCAAAACTGAAACTTTCGAAAACGGAATCAATCCCACTTTACTTGTAAGCCACAACAGCAACTCTTTGCGTTACTTACTAATGATCCATTATGTTAAGAGCAGAGCTTCGAATATATGGGCTGCAGCTGTCCATTGTGCGGTTCATCATTGTAATCAAAAAGTGTACGAATGTAACTTTTCATTTATGCACCCGCCATTGATTTTGTGGTAAGGCAAGCGTATGAACATGTGTATTTAGTGTAGCCACAATAGCCGCTGCTGCTACCACACATCTTATGTCTTTTGGTAGTAGCTCGGCCACAGAAACCTACCACAAACCAACGTCAAACGGTCTGCCAAGCGCACTGCACACATCCACACACACAAAACGATATTTCACTCGCACACACACACTCAACACTCGTACATGTACAGAGGCAACTAGTGAGCAAAAGACGAAGCCGCTGCTGTCGACGCCAACGTCGACGCCGCTAGCTGAACGCGAATTCGAATTTAGTTTTCAGTTTGTGTCGCGCCTCCGTTTTGTAAATACGCGAAAGACATTCGCCGAGTCAAAGTCGAGCAAACGGAAACAGCGGGTAGACAATACACACACACACACACGCACGCAGAGCACACACTCAGTGGTGTTCCTGCAATTGGATTAATTAAGCAATTAAAAAATGGCAGGAAAACAGCAAATTATAAAAAAGAAAAATAAGAAAACAGCGCCAGAATTCAAATTAATTTGGACACAAAAAAAAAATCTTTAGTGACGCACGCACTGAAATACACATAAATGTATACATGTGTTTATTTAGAGTATTTTTTATATAATTTGATTGCCGTAGTCAAATTTATGCCAATTAATTTCTGGCCGATTTCTTTTAATAGCCGCAAATATTAATCATACGCATTTACCAAACTTCGAGCTTCTCACCTTGTTTAACCTAATCAAAATTATCCTTTGGAAATTTTCTATCGAGTAAAGAATTTTTGTCAATATATGCTCGCAGCATTTTTAAATATTTATTTTTATAAAACTTTGACATTGGATTTGTCATTGCTGCTTGGCGGCTGTCCACCGCTGCGTATACGTAATATTTTATAAAAATGATTTTTTGGTGTTGTCTCACAAATCTCAACAAAAACTGAGAAAATATAAAGAATTACAAATCCATTAAAAACACAACGAACACATTTTGTGTTCTTGAAGAAAACTAGAATCCGATGTCGCGCTTTTTTAATTTTCTTTTTGTTATTGTTTGCCGTTTTTTTTTTGTTTTGTGTCCATATAAGAAGCAAAAGCGTTTTCAGAATTTGTGGCACATAAGCAGCAGAAAAACAACCCACACCAAAAAACACACAGAGGCTAAAAGCAATAGCAAAAACATGCCTAAGGTAGTCAGATATACCAACATTCATACACACGTACATATGACTATTCTAAGTTTAAGCATTCATTCATTCGTCAAAACAGAAAAACTTGTATGGTTATTGTTGCACAATTTGTGTGCAGTTGGTGTCCCCCACAGAAGTCGACGCCTTCTGCTGATTTATTCATGTGCGCTGCAGCGACAACAACAATTGCATTTTTGCATTCATTATGTGCGCATTTTATGCACTCGAGACTTTTGTCCTACGTCAACATCAATGCATCGTTGTTGTCAGTTGTCGCCTCATAAATGTTCAATTGTCATTTTTTTTTTTAGTAATTTGCACCAGTTTTCATTCGGTTAGTTCATTAGCTGCAGAAAAGTGTGGAGAAATCAAATTGAATTCGGCATATTGAGTTGTTAAGGCTGAAATGACACTTTTAATTTGTACGGACAATTTTTCGTTACACCAACGACATTTCCCCACAGACATAAAATTGTGACTAAATTTGTTTGTTATAATTGAAATTGTCATTCTAGTCTAAACCAAATGAATTAACAATATCCAAATGTCAACCCAAATTGTTCGCTGTAGCTTGTTAAAAAAATGTTTCTTTAAGTTTACTTAGTTCCTTAATTTCACACTTAAGGAAAACACCTCTCACCCGAAAATCAATTTATTCTTATTCGTCTTGAACAGTTGTGTACATATAATTTCAAAAATATGTTTTGTGTTGGTGCTTTACTTAAAACAAGGATCAATCATTTCGTTAATATTGTTAGAATAAGAACCAAAATTCTTGAATTAAAAAAACATTCGAATTTACTGTGAGTCGAAAACTCTTTAATTATATTTTACTTTTTTCTCTTCCTCCTTTTTTTTCTTCTCCCTCTTTCCATATACTTGCTGTGTGACAACAGCGCTGCCGCTGAGAGATTGGCTATGCCCAATGGACAGTTAATTTTTGATCGTTGTTTGTGTGGTGAACTATGGATAGAATGGGAAATCGAAACACCCCTTCCCGCTATTATCGGAGAAACTCAAAATAACAATGAGTCTTTTAATTCCTTATTGTGGACCTTTGCTCCTAAGCACATTCACTGCGGTGCACACACCGTTGAAATTGCTAATTTTCTTGCTACATGAATTTTCAACGAAGGCTTCATTTATATCTTAAAATGGGTGTCACAATTGGCCCACAATCACATAAATATGCTACAAAACGCGATGCATTTCGATGTAGAAGTTCGGATGTCGAAATGGCCTCATCATCGAAAGAGGGGCCTACTGCCCGTAGAGCCAATAGAGCCGCTAATAAACGCTTTTTTGAGCAGGAGGAAGGACCAGTTTATGAAGCTGGAGTTGCTGATTAGCATATGTAAATATTGCATCAAAAAATCAAGGTTTACTTTTTGTTGTGTACCAGAAAATTGAACTTAAAACTTTGAACGCGTTTTTCTCGAAACCACTTTTTTTAAAATGGTGCCCACGTTTTCTCAAGTTCTACCGAACCGATTTTGATGATGTAGGGCTTTATAAACGCAGAATTAACATGGCTATCGTCTCTACTAAGTTTTTACTATTTTTTTAACACTGATGCAAAAAAAAATGGTCAAGAATCGATTTTGTCGTTTTTAAAAGGCCGCCATTTTTTCAGATTCAATTTTATTTTTCACAATTCTGCTACGGACGATAAAGGCATTCATACTAACCAGCTTCCCATCTTCCGTTTTGCGTTCTGATAATTGTAACTCCCGGAAACGTGGGTATCATCGACACATCTCTTTTTGGAAGAGACTACTTTGGATCCCGAGAACTTTTGTAAACAGCCCCTCGCATTCACAAATTTTTAATTTTGTATTTTTAACAATGAATTGTACAACCAAATGCAAAAAATAGAATTACAAAATCTCTTTCCCGATTTCTTTCCACGAATTTTTAAAAAACATGTAAAATTTAGCCCTCTTATGTATTTCTAAAGCCTTTTATGTATTACTAAAGAGGATCAGTTCAAGGTACGGTTCACAGTACAACAAATCTCGCAATTCCGGGCTCTTACCAGTTTGTTTCAAACTCGGTTTGCAGCCCTGGTTCTAATCCAATAAATAATGTCTACACTCATAGCATCAAGAAGTTAACAATTCTTGATCTCTGAACGGAGCTCTCCAAGAGCTTTTAACTCTAATTTGCTTGCTTTAGTTCCCTTATTCCCCTCACCTGTAAAAACCATATGGAGTAGAGATTTAGACGGGATTGACACGGTGAAGGAAACTTTATGAAATTTTTCAAAAAGCTCTTGCTTGTTGTCACACCTCATCTCTTTCGTACTGAAAATAATCATTCTACTTTTTTAGAGTTGATGAAATATACCAAATCGCCGTGGTTTGAGTTTCGGGTTGCATCCCTGGTTTATGAGCCTTGTTCTCAATTCCACTTCTACAAAATTATTTTGAAAGTGAAGTTGATTCGTGTTCTGGTAAAAGTAAAACGAACGAATTTTGCGGTTTCAATCGTTTTGCCTTGTGGCTGGTGAAATGAAAAGTAAATTGCTAACTTGGCGTTTAAAATTAAAACCTACCCACAAAAATTTTTTTTTTGAAATAGTTTTTATTGAAGCATGCTTCGCATTCATTTGAACGCTTTCATGCTGAAAGAACCTAATAATAAATCAATTTAAATAAGGCGACCTTGAGAAGCTCGTCCAAATATCCACAAATCGGCTGGGTGGATTCTGTTCAGCCTACGCCGACGAATGGGCCTTGTTAGAATTGTGGCAAGTCGATTATTGTGAGATACTAACCGCTCTCTGTATCGATTTGAATATTTCTCATGGCTCATGGGCTCGCATAAAGTGGGAATGCCATAGTGCCGGAATATGGTGGTATTACATACATAACGGTGCGCGTTTGAAATTCGTCGAAGAGCCTTACTTACACAAACCTCAACTCTCTTAATGGTGGTGGTGCAGTCCGTTCCCCAACATCTAATACCCCAGTTAAGAGTTGGGAGGACTATGGTCTTAAAAAGCCTGACTTTAGATTTAAGGGAGAGGCCACTCTCTGGCCGAAGTAACCAGTCCATCTTCCGGAGTTTTAAACGAGGTTAACGTGGGGTCTCCAAGTGAGCCTCCTGTCCAGTGTAACACCAAGATACGTTATGGTGTTCTTATAAGCACTTCGAGCTCCGTCCAAAGTGAGTCGAGAAGTATTGTCCCTGCGAAGTGTAAAAGTAGCGTGCTGCGTCTTCTCCACATTAACACCTATATTCCATCGTGTGGCCCAACATTGAAATTCGTCGAGAAATTCCTGAGCTTTTTTAGAGGCAGATCTGCGACTGTTGCTTCAAGCCAAAAAGACAGTGTCATCGGCATAGGTGGCAGTAAGTGAACCTTGGATATCAAGATATGGAAGATCAGTAGTATACACTGTGTACAAAACAGGGCCAAGAACACTTTCTTCGGGACACCAGCTCGAATAGGACGTAACAAGGATCGCGCTTCACGCACTTCAACAGAGAAAGCTCTGTGCGTCAAAAAAGACCCACAAAGTGAAAATAAAGGATCATTCTTTGGAAAATTTTAAATATTTTGGTATCTTAAAACTGTCGTCTGTATAATTAAATTGCTGAACACCTCCTATTTCTTTGCGGCTAGCAAAAACGAAAAGTAAACCGTGAAATATTCGTGTTCTGAATTCCACATCACGAAACTCCGACCAGTTCGATAGGCATTCATCAATCAATAATCGTGTATCGATGGTTAAAGGGTTGCCAGACCATTAAAAAAGTTATAATTTGGTACGGATTCGTGCTAAAGTCTCTTATGACTAATTATTTCAATGTGATGTGCAACTAAGGAGATAAAATGTGCTCGACTGTATTGCACAATAAACTCACAGTTTAATTTGCTAGGTGCTAATGCATGCGTCTACAGCAGAGGCAGGAAAACAATACATTCACATTTTTGCATTGGTGTGTGTGAGAGCAGCGCAAAAATTGCTCTCAATTTCAGTAGCGACGACTGCGTCGCGGAGCATCAAATCACGCAACGCAGCTGCTCTTGTACAGCTTATACTGTGTGTGTGGAAGCAGCGCTGCTTTCAGATTTATCGTAAGCACACGAGATAGCAATATGCCTGTCCCCTGGTCTACAGTCTGCAAAGTCTACAGTTTACGTTGCAGTCTCACAACTCTGGCTCTAAGCTGAGCATTATTTCGAACTTCTGCAATTTTGAGCTATCAATTGTTATGGCCTCTGGTATTGGGTAGTATATATTATTGTAGAAATAAAAATCATGTCTAATTTGCTTTTATTCAATAGCTGTAGTTTCACAACTATCAATAGATAAGCGGCAATGGAACCACTAGTTCACAAAAGTAATTTCGAATCAATTTCACGTGGAATTCAGAACACAAAAACTAAAACGTTTCGGAATTGATGCGGAATTACTTTTGAGAAGTAGGTGGAATTGAGAACAAGGTTGTAAATTTCAATTTTTAAAAGTGGACGTTCACAATCGCATACTTCAGTCTTATTACAACTGATTAGATACCACCTTCTATACCTAAAATCTTAAAGATATAGTTGACAATATGTACTGTCGGATTTCTTAAAAATAAATTCCTCTCTCTCACTATTAAGTTCAAATAATTTCTTTTACAATAATTATAAACTTACCCCATAAATAATGCCCTGCCCCATTCCCCACACACACTCACATGTATATACACCAACCCTATTTAATCGCAGCCATCTAATCAAACTTGCATTTGACATAATCATGCTCATAAATGTTAATATTGTTGTTGTATTTTGATTACTTTACATTTTGATAAGCGCCTCAGTGTCTGTGCTGTTTGACAAGATTTCACAATTGGCAATTCCACTCCCACGTGGGGCCTCATCCGGACGGAGACTCAATTTACAATGCGCAATCGATTTCCGTTTAATATGTGATAGGAAATGTCGCCAAAAGCAGAAAACCACACACATAGAAAGATACACATGGGATACACAGAGAAGCGAGAAACATGGCCCTGACCATGAATGCAAGTAGTTAGTTGGCTGGGCGCCGACTCCGCGTCTGTATAAAGGTCATGGTCATATGTATGTAGTTGGCTCCTGGCAAAGTCAAAGTCAAAATGGCCATAAACAAAGTTGCAATTTTATGGCGCTGCCTGCAGCAGACGAACGTGGGGTCTTGTGGCATGTTTGAAAATGGAAATGTTCTTAGTAGATGGGATAGTACATAGGTGGCCGTATGGTCAGCCCATGATTATATATTTCGATTAAGCGCCATTTGTATGCCTCGAACGTTGATCAATATGCCTGCATTTGGACGATGGCTTTCGAGTGTTTTGACACCTGACTTCATCGCCTTCAGCTGACTGGCAACTGCCCAAGAGTTTGCTTTTGAGAAGCACTTAGAGCGGCACTGTCGTCATTGTGGGTCGTTATCGCTCAGCTACGATCCATGATCATCTCGATAAATAATTGCGATTTCTTTCTTAAGCTTTTTGTGTACACAATTTCGTGCGTATTTTATATTATTTGTTTAGATAATAAAAAAAATTATGCCCCGGGCAGTCCATTTGAAGTTGTTGATGTTTATGGGTCTTGGGGCGTCTGAGTTAAGTGCTGGTTGGGGTGGTTAGTTGGGTGTGCGGGCATGAATGAATGCAGGAAAATGCAATAAATTCTTTTGCGGCATCTTTAAAGAAAACACTTTTTTTTTTTTACTTATTTTCAAAACTTTTCTTCAGGATTATATTTAAGTACATTCTAAATATTTTGGAGGAACTTATACTGAACCGCACGGGAATGGACTATTCATGTCATATTTTGTGGTCGTTATTTCTTTTACGCATTTCAAATGCAACTTAAAATGGCATACAAAAACTTGCAGTCAGTCAACGTTGAGTGACAATTTAATGCAACTTAATCAGCAAAATGGCCAGCTGTTGGTCATTTCTGGCTGGCTGCTTTGACGTCACAATATCGTCATGCGAGGAAGTGCAATCGGACAGCTGGATAGCTTAGAAACACTGGGTGGGGTGGGGTGGGGTGTATTGTACAATATTAATTCAACTCGCCCGCTGGCATTTCCACTTTGCATAAGAACTTAAGACACCAGCTGCATACCCAAAGTCGGAGTGCAAAGCTCTCTAGCTCTTAATTACGAGGAGCAGCAGCAGCAGCAACTGCCAAAAATAGATGGAACTAGCAGCCACAATAGTTGCGTAGGAGGAGCTTTCTATTGCAACTGCCTTTTGACATATAAATACAAGTCTAAAATGTTTGCAGCAGCAAAATACCGCCAAGTTGCAAATGCAATTTTCGAATGACGCATTTTGTGGAGTAAGGTCCCCCCCCCAGAGATATTCTCTCTTGAGTGGGCAGCTACATTTGCATATTAAATCGTCCTTTCTGTTATCAACTTTTCCTTCTCTATTCCAGGAGCAAGTCAAACTGGATGCCAGCAAACAGGTTATCAGCCCAGACGATTGTGAAGATCTCAGTCCAATGCCACAAACAGCTGCACCGCCTGTCCGTAGGCGCGGCGGCATCTCTGCCGAACCGGTCACCGAGGATGATGCCACCAATTATGTGAAGAAAGTGGTGCCAAAGGATTACAAAACAATGAACTCCCTGTCCAAGGCCATTGCCAAAAATGTGCTCTTTGCTCATCTGGATGAGAGCGAACGTTCGGACATATTTGACGCCATGTTTCCGGTTAATCACACGGCGGGTGAGAACATCATACAGCAAGGCGATGAGGGTGACAACTTTTATGTCATCGACGTGGGCGAAGTTGATGTAAGTGGGAAGGGCACTCCATGTAAAAGAACTCAATTAATCACTTTCCCTTACTTGTCCAGGTCTTTGTCAATTCGGAGCTGGTCACCACCATCAGCGAGGGTGGTAGCTTTGGTGAGTTGGCCCTAATATATGGCACACCACGCGCCGCCACTGTGCGGGCCAAGAGCGATGTTAAGCTGTGGGGCATCGATCGTGACTCCTACAGACGCATCCTGATGGGCTCAACCATACGCAAGCGTAAAATGTACGAAGAGTTCTTGTCGCGAGTCTCCATTCTGGAGAGTCTGGACAAATGGGAGCGCCTGACAGTGGCCGATTCGCTGGAAACGTGCTCTTTCGATGATGGTGAGACCATTGTGAAGCAGGGAGCGGCAGGTGATGATTTCTACATCATACTGGAGGGTTGTGCGGTGGTGTTGCAGCAACGCTCAGAGGTGAGTGACCGACCGTATGGTCATTAACTGCGGGGAAAACTTAGCGAATCTCTATCTCCCAACCAGCAGGGCGAAGATCCAGCCGAGGTGGGACGTTTAGGCTCCAGCGATTACTTTGGTGAAATTGCACTGCTTTTGGATCGACCACGTGCAGCTACCGTGGTGGCCCGCGGACCGCTCAAATGTGTCAAGCTGGACCGGGCGAGGTAAGTTCAAACAGAAATGTACAAATTTTTCAAGTCTAAATCTAACCAAGCCAATTTTATGAAAAAAAAGTTTGAGTTCGTCTACGCTGTGATGTAAGACGAGAACGTAAGCTAAAGTCGGTCCAGACCGAATTCGATAAACCCGTTACTCAGGGGAATAAATCTTGTATAGCCTTCCCTTATGTTAGTTATCAGAGCATTAACATTAATGTGAACACTTCAACATTATGTAAGGAAACAGCGCATGCGACGTCAAAAAGTAAAAGTGTATTATAATATTGCCCAGAAGTCATATCCGACCACATAAAGGATTTATATTATTGATCAGCATGACGAGCTGAGTCGTTTGAGCTTTGTCCGTCCGTCTGTCCCTCAGTTTTGAAGCTATCGAGCTGAAATTTTGCACAGGGTCAACTTTAAGCTGCACTCTGCACATATGTCGGAACCGCGAAAATCGGATGGCCACTTCTTGTAGCTACCATACTAAATTTTTTTAGATTTTTTTATACCTCTGTCACTATAATCTTAACTCATGATTATTTTGCAAATTCCGTGGCTTTTTTGACCGTTTTGTTTATTCCTCCTATTTACTTATCTACAATTGCCATCTATCAAATTTTCACAATAATCCAGGCTCAAATCCAAAACTTAAAAATTTAAAATTAGAAACCTTCGCGGCCAAGCGTCTAACCATTGACCAAAATTTCATGGTAATCGGATGTACGGTATAGTTTTTGAATTTTCGCGGTTTTTGGACTATTTCCCGCACATTTCTTCAAATCAGAATATTCTTCGCGACCAAACAGACACAACATTTTAAATTGCGAGTTTCGTTCGCTGGAAAAAATCCAAATTTTGGCGAAACCGTAAATTTTGCCGTTTTCGCGGTTTGCCGTTTTCCGCAAATTTTTTCAACTTAGAAACCTTCCCGGGCAAGCGTTTAACCATTCTCCAAAGTTCCATCACAATCGAAGATTTAGCAAATTTCGCTGTTTTTAAACCATTTTCCGCAGATTTCTTCTACTTGGAAACCTTCCCGGGCAAGTGTCGACCCATTCCCCAAAGCTCTACCGAAACCATAAATTTTGTAATTTTCGCGGTATTTGGACCGTTTTCCGCAAATTTTTTCAACTTAGAAATCTTCCGGGGCAAGCGTACAACCATTCCCACATTTTCATTTCAAGCGGATGAACGGTATAATTTTGCAAATTTCGCGGTTTTTGGACACATTTCACAGACATGAGACCATAGCCTATGACACTTTCCTGATCGACATGAACATACTGTGAAAAATTCGTGAAGATCGGTTCAGCGGTTTAGACGCCCATAAGGGACAAACATACTTTCACTTTTATATAGATGTATAGATAATTATCAGTGCTATGGTCAAATTCGACTAGGGGGCGGTAGTGGGCTCAAGCTGTATAGTGTATTTTTCAAATTTGTATACTCTGTTCCAGAGGTACACAGAATCTTTATGGCTCTCAGCGGGAGCTAGGAATTGATTTTAGATACATAGTTTCATGGTGAAATTTTCTTAGAATTCTTCGTAGATTCCGATTCTGGGGGACGATTATCACGTTTTTTTTGTCCCGAACAAATTGACCAGCCCTCATATATATATATTCTTGATCAGGGCGACGAGCTGAGTCGATTGAGCTTTGTACGTTCGTCTGTCCGTCTGTCTGTATCCACGCAAACTTGTCTCTCAGTTTTCAAATTGCACTAGAAAGTCGGGCTTGGTCGACTTGGCAAGAAATACTTTCTCACATAAACCATTATATCAATTAAGCAAAAATCCAAAAATTTTGAAATTTCATCGAAGAATCGAAGAAAGAATGCTCGGATTACAAAGTATTAATCAAATAGTCCAAATGGGGGTTAACTTAAGTTTTAAAAAAAATAATGATAATAGTCAAATTTTTCACTCTAAACCCAAATCTGGCTTTATAAACTCCATATCTCTAATGGATAAAGTGTAAATAAGACGTAAAAATGCAAAAAGTGGCTAATTTGGGCATTTTTCCAAGGACCACAGAAAGGTCAACCGAGACCAAAAAATTAAAAGTACTTAAAAACACTTTTTTCGATCATTTTTTTTATAGGAAATCGATTAAATTAAACTAGTTTAAGGGGGTAGTACAAGTTGGGCCGGTAAAAAATTGCTTTTTTTTATAGCTCAGATATTCAAAAATATTTTCCTAAAGAAATTTTCGAAAACTCGAATTAGTTTAGAAGATATAGCCTTTTTAGTGACCCAAGGGGACCTAAATTTTCTAGCAGCTGAAAACTTTAAACGCGTTTTTCTCGAAACCACGTTTTTCAAAATGGCGGCCGCGATTCAGACAAAATTACTGAACCGATTTTGTTCAATGAGGTGTCAAACGACGCAGAATTGTCGTTATTCTGGCCTGAACTTCCAACTTTTAGAAACAACAATTTTCAAATCAAACAAAATACATTTCAAAGGCCAATTCATTAAGAAGATATTACAAATATTTGAGCTTAAGAATTGTGTCAGGTTTCGCTAATTTTTGTCTTTATATAGGCGAGCTCGAAACCTACTTCTGTTTTTGTCACGTTCGAATCGCTTCTTATATTGAAAATATTTTTAAAACAGGATTTCACTCGCTATTCACTTTAGCACTAATTCAAAGTGCTAGCTGTATAATAATGTAAAAAACGAACTGAAGTTGCGATTTATTTTCACTTTAAATGTGTACGAACGTCTTGTTCTACATGCGCATATAATGGTTTATGTATATAATGGTTTATGTAAGAATGTTTCTTTGTCAAAATACTTATTCTATTGTGGTTGATTAATGATGTTTTTATGCTACTTTTATATAAACTGTTATACAATTTTAAATTCTTTTTTACCTTATTTTTGATTTATCTCACCCTACAGATTCGAGCGTGTATTGGGACCCTGCGCAGACATACTCAAACGCAACATCACGCAGTATAACAGTTTCGTTTCATTGTCTGTCTAAATCGGCCACAACAACAACAACATCAGCAAGCACACCACACCAGCAACAACCAACAATGCAGCGAATGCCAACAACAACAGCAACTACAAAAATCAAATGAAAGTAAACGCTCAGCAGCAAACAAAACACAAATCTTAAACCCATATAAATGTGTAATGTTAAATGCAACAATGCAAAAAAAAAAATGAACATGCTAAGACGACTATTTGTACTTGTACTCCAACGACATTTAGCCTGGACCTGCATACATCCGTATGTTTGTCGGGGGTGCAATGATGTTAATTATATTGAATTCTGTATGTTGTACTGAAGTTACATTAATGTATATTTCTGTGTGTTTGTGTGTGTCTCTCGAGTTCAAGTTGCGGCATGTTCCAATTTCAACATGCTACTCTGCGCACTGAAGCTCAATTTTCTATACTTTTCAAACAATTTCCGAAAGTCTGTTTTCATTAATTTGTTTCCACCCTCACCCATCCCCGAACACTTTTCTACTACATATTTATATACAGAAAATGGAACGTGCTGCCAAAAGCAAACAAAAAACCAATTTATTCAATGGACATCTGAATGTAAAACTAAAAAACTAAAAAAAAATACAATAATATGAATAAAAACACAAAAATTAACTGCAAACTGGCCACACACACACACATATATTAATTGCTCTTCTTTGTTCAGTTGCTCATTCACAAAACAACAAAGCGAACAACTGAGCAAAGTTGTTCACTGAAATGAGCTGAGAGATAGTCAAGGGACAAATGAAATTTGTAATTATCAATTAATTTTAGTAAATTATTATTAAATATCAAATTTAGCACATGAAGTCGGCGAGTCAAGAACTAAAATAAACCTTATATGAAACAATTTAATTAATTATTAAAGTAAATCGGCATTTTTCATTATGCTCTTTCTTGTTTTTCATTTTGTAATTTTAATTTAAATATTTTGTTAATGAAACTAATTTAAGCTTGTGCAATGAATGCTTAGTTTTCAAACTGTTATACCGTTCAAATTGTAACTGTTATATACACACTAACAACAGAGAGTGCCGAGTGCGCGCGCGTGTGTGTGTGGGTGAGTTTGTGCGTTTTTTTAATAAAAAAAAAAAACACCCAACACAAAGTGGCATTTACAACACATTCGCATTAATATAACTAACAGCTTATCATGGCGCATTATCTTAACCATGTTGTTGCACCACACACACTCACACACAATACCACAAAATGCATAAAGGTTGAGCCTAGAGATTTTTTAAGGGGTTTGCGCAGTGTGCAAACCACGCCTACGGGCGTTGATGAGAGTACCCGCCGGCGGGTTAGGCTAATGCAAGCAGGAAAACAGTAAACAGAAACTTTACAACTTTACATTAAGCCAGGCCAAGCAAACAAAAAAAAAAACACACAAAACTAAATGCAAAAATGCTGCAACAAAAAAAAAAACAATTAAATAAAATAATAATAAAATTATCAATGTAAAATCATATGTATAAACACAACGGCGAAAACATAAAAATTTCAAACTGACAAAAAAAAAAAAAAAAAAGGAAATAAATACATTTACATAGATGTTGCAAAATAATACCAATTTATAAAAAATTTTAAAACACAGAATTTTTCATCCTCTTCAATTTGATGTCACGCGCTGAATCCGAATCTGAAGCAAAAAATAAAAAATTTTAAGTAGAACAGATTTTGAGATAAACCCAAAATATTGTTTTTGGCATTTTTGAAAAAGATCTTCTCACTTAATTACAAGTAACTTAATTATGAAACAACTTATGAATAAGCTCTATATACCAATTGAAATCTGATAAAAGTATCTTTCAATCATTTATACGTTGCCTTATTGTCAAACTTGTAGTGTGAATGCCATTTACAAAGATATCGAACATTCCGTTTTATTTTTAGAAAATTTGGAAAACCCGTTAATTACACCGTTATTTTTTCAAAATTTTCAAAAATTTTCTCTTTTGGATGAAGTAAACCAATTTTTTAAAAAAAAAAAAGGGTTCATTTATCAAAATCTGTTGAAAATTGTAGAGCTAATTAGCATTTATTTAAGAAATGAGCAATTTTAACTTCACCGTTCAAATGGTATTAAAAATGTCTATGGTCCGTTTTGCTCCGCCGTTTGTGTGCACACTTTTTAAATTTGTTAAAGAGCTTTTAGAGATCAGCACAGACACTAGTTGTTCTGTTGTATAACGATTTTGGTCCGAGTCCTAGGTAATAAAGTGACCGAAATGATCACTAATCACGGAGTCACATGAAAGCTTTGGAGTGCTTGTAACATAACTGGAAAATTTGCGCAGACCTCAAAGTTGTTGCAATAGATCAGGGATTGCAACAAGGATATACTAAACGCATGTGTTTTTTGTGCAAATGCGACAGTCGGGCACGCCACGAGCATCACGTTCGAAAAGAATTTTAAGTAAATGCTAATAACTTTTAAAATTTCCAACAGATTTCAATAAATAAACACTTTTTTTATTTGCTATATATTAGTTTACATCATCCAAAAGAGAAAGAAATTTTAAAAAATATTTTGGTATGCTGGGTTTATACTGCTTCACAGAGTGTCACATTTTAGTGTCACAATGTCAAATTCGTATGGAGCTGTGACATTGTGACACTGAAATGTGACACTCTGTGACGCAGTATAAACCCAGCATTAGTTAAAATAACGGTGTAATTAACGGGTTTTTCAAATTTTCGATAAAAATGAACCGAAATGTTCGATATCTTTGTATATGGCATCCACACTACAAGTTTGACAATTAAACAAGGTAAGAATAATTAAAAGATAATTTGATTAGCTTTTATTTGGTATATATAACTTATTCAAAAGTTGTTCATAATTGAGATTATTAACTGAATTTGTTTGAAGTGCTAATGAAGTAGTTCTAAGGCAAATAAACCATAGGAGCTCAAGCTGCTTGTCTACAGGAGTAGCGGAAACACGGGCCTTTTATTGTCCAAAGGCATTTTACCCTTCGCTTTTTGCCTTGCACAGGGCGCAGTCAACCCTGACAAGCTTGGCCACTTAACTCCAAGCCTTGAGTCCAAATGTTTGGGGTGAGATAAATCCCAAGTGACATCCCGGTCTCACCGCCAAAATCACCAGCTGATCGATGGCATACGATGGCCGTCCATGGCCGACCTAGCACAGTAGTGTTGGAAAATGTTCACAAAAAATATTAAAAAGGGGAAGTACCGACTATTAAAAGCTTAAGTTTGAAGTTTGGTGCCTTTACCTTGCACAGTTTTTTTTTTGGTCGATTTTAATAGAGAACGCTTGTTATTGATTTGCAAACATGGATAAAATTGGTCATCGTTATGTGATACAATACTTTCATATAAAAGGTCTTAGTCCAACCAATAAAGGAGCTGGATTCTACCTCACGTAATTCTGCTCCCTCGTTTACAGCTACGTTTGAGCTACGAAGATGAACATCGTAATGGGCGTCCAAATGAGGTGACCACTTCAGAAATGGTGGCCAAAATTAAAAAATATGTATTGAGTGACCGGCGATTGAAATTTCGTGAGTTAGTTGAATGTGTAGGCATTTCAAAAAGTGCTGTACATCGCATATTGACCGAAAAATTGGACATGAAAAGTTATGCGCAAGATGGGTGCCGCGTTTGCTGTTCCATCATGACAATGCGCCGGTTCACACCTCTGCCGTTGCAATGGCTAAAATTAATGAATTAAAATTTGAATTGCTACCTCACGCCCTTTATTCGCCAGACTTAGCTCCCTCTGATTATTTCTTATTTCCAAACTTGAAAAAATGGCTCGGAGGAAAAAGATTTGGCAACAATGAAGAGGTGGAGTCCGAGGTTAATGCAACACAGTCTTATTATAAAAAAGGTATCGAAGCTATTGAACACGCTGGGAGAAGTGTATCGACCTAAAAGGATCCTATGTTGAAAAAAAAAAAAATTATAATTTTTGTGTTTTAGTAGTTAGGTCGGCTATTTCTGGGATGGTCCTCCTATGCGTGACTCCCTATGCGCGGCAATGGCTTGCGTAAAAGCGTATAGGCTGCGGGCATCCCTGGTCTAGAACATTTGTCATTAATAAGAACTGGATAAGATCGACCATCCAGATAAGATGCAATCCAATTCAGCATGCAGGAGTGGTAGCCAGTTTGGATAATCGCCAATGCACCAATCACTACAACTGCGGACATCCAAAATACAGCGCTCCCGAACACACTCAAGCGCTGGGTAACAAACTTCCTGACAGGTCGGCAGGCCTTTGTTGAGTTCCGTGACGCCAAATCAAAGTACAGGAAATTTAAGCAAGGAGTCCCCTAAGGAGGAGTTCTCTCCCAACTCCTACCTCCCAACAGTCTCAGCATATCTGGCTAGCCGAAACCTATCGCTCTCCCCAGGAAAATCCAGCGCCATCTTATTCACTACTTGGACCAAGAAAGTGAACGCCCAGCTCAACTTCACTGTGGATGGAGCCACAATTCCCCCGAGAAAATACCCAAAAATATTGGGAGTGACGTTTGACAACTTGTTCTTCTTTGCGAGGCACTCTCAAAACACAGCCCGCAAAGTGAGAGAACGAAACAGGGCACTTAAGGCGATCGCTGGCAGCTCCTGGGGAAAAGAAAAGGAGATTTTACTGGTTACTTACAAGGACATTGGCAGCGCCCAGTTTGATTACGCGGCACCAGCATGGACAGTGGCGCTCAGCGACACGCAGTGGAGCAACCTCCAGCGAGCGCAGAATGCTGCCCTCCGCACCGTTACAGGGTGCAACACCATGACCCATGTACACCACATACATGAGGAGACCCGAATGCTGAGCGTACGTGACCACTGCAATCTCCTTGTCTTGTGGCTGAGCACCCAAACTACCAGGCACTCCAAGTCCCGCTGCCCCCAAGAACCAGCAGGCAAGACTTGCGTTTACACCTGCCTGACGTGCTTGCCCAAACGGGAAACGCCACCAACATCACCACCTCCGAAGCTAATTGAGCGAGAGACGCCATACACCAGAGGACAGTCATCGAAGCCATTCACCACCTCACGCCAAACGTTGTCCTGGGAGGTAGACCTCCGCCCTTGAGCGACGCCGAAAGAACCCTGCTCAGAAGCACCCGAACGACCCTGATACAGCTTCGATCTAGTTTCTCTGCCTCGCTAAATAGCTAGCTAGCTAGGATTAACCCGGCAGTTGCAGACAAGTGCGGGCAAACTCCGCATGACACAAATCATCTTTTCAACTGCCCAGCTGATCCCACCAACCTCACACCACACCACCTCTGGACTCAACCCTCTCATGACGCAGCATTCCTCGGACTAGACCTGGGAGACTCGAACACACACACACATCTTAACCCACCTTTCTCATCACCCCCTTTAATTTTCTTAACTCTTCTCTCTAAACTCTTCTTCCTATAACCCCCACAAAAATGCGTACATTACTCTCGTCCACAGCCGTTTCAACAACTGCGGAGTATCTACAATAAATCCTCAGAAAACTCCATCTAAAGCTTTCAAGGAAGAATTACAGAGTGATGACAGGTATTAATTGGGCAGAGGAAGTTTCAGACGTTTGGCACCGCTTTAGGCAATGACAAAGTAAGCAAATCGCTCAAACGAAAATGAACTTTATATAACTTGATCGACGCGAATCTAATAATCGTCTTCCGAGTATATAATTGGTTGTTCTGCCAAAGAATCCCCAATAATTTCCCTTTCTGTGTCAGCTTTCGTTTACTTTCAGTTCGATTTTTTTTCCTGTAGTACCCCAGCAACCTCTCCGCTTCCAGTCTAATGTTGCTGGACGCAATCTTCCTGATACCCACAATATTCACCTATTGTCTCATCCTGCTGCTCATCTTTATCCTCTGCTTTATTGTGATCTACATTTCCCACAAGATATATATCTCCATTTACGACAATTTACCCCTGCCCGCCGGTACCGGCTCCAATCAGATGAGTGGCCTGCGTGAGGCTGCATCACCGCGGATTCCTCGATCTAACCAGACCAGTTTGCGCTCCATTTGGATACAGAATAGGTCTGCGGTATTGGATTCGTCGATTGGTAAGCAGCGTAAGCAGCAGGTAAATGAGTTTCACCTAATACCCATGCCCTTCAGTGCGGATTGTGTTGTGCCTGGAACCCTGCTATTTGGTCAGCGTGGAGTATGATGTTAGTCCACCCGGCAGGGGCGTTAGCTTCATGTGCAGCTGTCAGCACGAGAAGCCAGTATGTGCCGCCACTGAAACCCGACCAACGGAGACCATTCGTATACTTCGGTTCTATGACAATCTGTCCAGCATTCCGCGTCTCAAAGTCATGTTGAAGTGCAATCAGCGTAGCATGGAATCGCATATTGGTAGCAATATGCGTCTTATGCTGAACGATGTCATAATGGATGCCGTGGATTCGCATTGTACGGAAAGTACTATAGCCTGCCAGGCACCCCGCCAGAGGCGGGACTCCTTCAAAGAGCGGAAATGAGCATGCCAAACAGAGAGAGAGAGAGAGGGAGAGGGAGAGAAGCTGAAGCGGAGGCGTTGGGAGCGGAGCTTGGTTATTATTATTATTAGACTTTGATTTTTGTAGAACTCGTTTTCGATGCGATGCGATGTGTTGTGTGCTGGTTAATATGCACGAGAAAACTATGCTAGACAAGCATCTAAGTAGCTCCAGGGCCGCACTGTGGTGCGATAGACACAGCTACTGCATCAATCTAAAATAGGTGTGTGGTTTACTTTTGTTAATATTTAATAAAGTTTCTTTAAATCAAAGATCTGCGAAGTCCATTGCCTAACTGAATCTTTTGCAAATTGGGAATGCACCAAAAACTCCAAGCATTTTAACTTTATTTTATTGAGGAATATAACCCAAAATAGGGGGCTGTAAGTCATATTTATTCTATAGGGATTTTGGGAACTTTGATGCACATTATTAAAGTCAATGCTGGGAAGTACCTATGGGCGTAGGCACACACCTATCTATAAGAACACATTTCAAGTAGCTTTTATCTTACCTAGGGCCCCAATTTTCATTTTTGTCAAAAAAACAAGATAGTCGGTCAGGCCCTACTGTAATATACTCTATACAGACGAAAAGTGTATGCTCAGGATGTATTTTGCTGCCTCAGTGCGCTGCAGCAGCGAACACTCTTTTGCTAATAACTCTACTACTGTTCATCCGATCTTCACCAATAATAATATTTGGCATTACCTAGCCCAAAGACGAGCTCCTTCTCAATCTCTTGGCTCGTGTGCTTCTAATTTTTGCACAAGAGAAAGGGACCTACAGCTTAACGCCGAATTCGAACGGCAATTTGAGAAGCTTTTTCATGGCTAGTTACTTCAAAGCTGGCGCCATCAGCTACTGAAGGTGACCGAGTGTGTAAGATTTTCAAAGAAAAAACTTATCATTAGATGTCACGAGGCGGGAAAGAACCCACAACCACTTACACAGCGGTCGCACACACTAACCGAAGCCAAAATCTCTACAGATTTCCAGGACACTCCCGAATGGGGGTCCAATTGGGTTCAAAATAATTGTCCATCTCACAAAACAGGGCTGCATCACGCGCAAAAAAATTTCCCTTATATTAGTTTTGAATTAAAATGATGTTAAACGGAAATTTGTTAGCTGTGGCATAAGTCTTATGATTCATGCTAATATTATAACTTAAATTAAAGTCGCGTTACCCAAAATTAAAATGAATAATTTAAAAATATTTTCCCAACAGCCATAAAGCAACACTTTCCAACCCTTGGCTTGTTTTGTTGTTGACAAATTTCCCATTTGCCGCTACTGAGGAGGCATATGGCGCCACTGGTACGACGGTTTTTGCGGATATGGCAGCCTTCGGTTGGTTTTGCGAAAAATTATTTAAAAGCAAACTTCAATATTAAATCAAATGAAACATGTAATTTATTTGATGCAGCCTATCCAGTAAAATAATGTAGTTTAGATTTCCAAAACTAATTTTGCTTATCAAAATAGTTTTAGCGGTGAATTTATAAGCAAAATCTCTAACCAAATCACTAGAGACTTGAAACCAACCGAAAGAGATTTCTAGGACACCGAGAATTGGTTTTGGGTTGGAATTTGGTTGGAAAGATTTCTGGGACACCGCCGAATGTGTTGATATGTGTTATTCGTACTGCAGCTATATGCTATAGTCATCCGATTTTAACAAATCTTTGTAGAATTGTGTAAAGACAAATCAACTAAATAAATGCCAATGTTAAGGACGCTTTCATTGAAAACAAAAAAGTTTTTCTCTCTAAAGCTAAGTTCACACGGGCAAATTAATTTACACAAACTGTCATTGCTGAGTTTGCCTGTTTTGTGTCCGAATTTGTTTAGGTGTTCCAGGCACGCCAAATTAATTTGTAAATAAATTTTTCGGAACTTCGAAAGTTTGCATTGAATTTGGCAAATTGTTCACACTCGCAAACTTGGTTTGTATTTACCCACAAACCAATTGGTTTGTCTATAGCAGCTGTCAAGTAACCGGCTTTGTGCGATATAAAATATCGGGCTAATCGAAATCTTTAGCTGCTTAATATTTTTGCAAACACAGACATGGGCAAAACTATAAGGAAAAGAATTTGTTTATTATTTGCCTTGGCGCTGCATTTTTGCATGCCCTAACATCTCTGCAAAAATCAACCATAAAATATAACGCAGACAATGGGTGAGTCCGTGGGTAAAGCGAAGGGAAACCAAAGGATGCAGCGCAAAACTAATTTATTTATTTTTATTTGCGCCAATCATTTCCAAAAAGGTCACGGCAATGCGCAACTTTATCCTTGCCTAAACCGTCCAAGTCGTCTAAACCGTTTGGGTTACTTAACAATGCAGCCCTAAATATTTTACAATAAAACAATATTAATGTTCTCATTTTTACACAATTATGCAAATCTCATCCCAATTAAATATTAAAATTGATTTACAAACGTCATTGCACTTGAAATTACTCACACAAGCATAACAAGTTTGCCGAAATTTGTTCTTACATTTGCCTTGTAAGAACAAACTCGTCAAATCCGATAACAGTTTGCGGAAGAGTGTTCACATGGCGTTCAGACAGCACGCAAATTTGTCGAAAACCTTACTTATCAAACTCGCCAATCCGTTTGACACAAGTGTTTAGCAGAAAATTAATTTGGCGTTTACACACAAATCAAACTAATTTTGACAAATTTTCGCCATTTTTGACAAATGTAGATGTATACGTAGATGTAATAGTAGTGTAGATGTAATAGTAAATAGTTAGTAAAATTGTGGGAAAGCATAGCAAAGGTTCGGTTCAAAGAATCTCTTCAGTCAATTTTTTTAGAACTTATAAAACTACCACTATTAATTGCCCTATAATACTACATTCACAGTGCTAAATCGGAGCTTTGTCATTTCAAAGTCATTTAATCTCAGCATTTTACGACTTCGAAAAGGATATTTAGCTTAGGTCAATTTGTGAAATATATTTATGTACATAGAAAGTGGGGATAGCTTTCTTTTCCTCTGTGCAATTTTACCTTGTACCTTGCCTAGGTATAAAAATAAGTACCTTTCCAATTACTGGTGAAAGTAGAGGAACCAAGTCTAAAGAAAAGATAAAAACTATGATACATTTTTCAATATATTTCATAGCTCTCAAAAAATCGTCCATTTACCAAACATTAAATAATTTTTAAGATCAAACTTTTTCTTTTTCTCTTAAAAACATTGTTTAGTTTAATGTTTTTTAATGAATCGAAAAACGGAAAAGCAAAGCTAACTAGAGGTGGAGAACGAAATAAGGCACTAACGAGACGCCATCGATGGTAGCCCAACACTATCGATAGTTTTGGATAGAAACTTCTGGGCATAATTATAATACACTTTTCAATAATATACTTTTTTGGTAGTCGGGACACTCGACGGCAGCGCCGTTACTCGTTTGCTATCAATGGGCCCATTTTCAAATCTTCCAATATGAAATATTGATTGCCTCCACTGCATTCTTGATAATCGATCACTCAGACAATTTGTTTTATTAAGAACAAGTTTTTTCATACTATCAATTTTATTTTTGTCTCTGTAATATGTTGATTATCACGTAGCTCGTATTAAATTTGAATCACTGTTATTAAATATCTACTTTATCAAAACAGGTCGTAAAACCCATATTCAGATATCTTCACGATATATCAATTCGGCTAACACTTTTTACATGTAATCACAAAGGAAATGAGTAATTTATCAGAGCGTAAGTAGTTCTGCTAAACACGTCCAACACATAGCCAAGGCATTTGATTGTGTCATTTGGTCTAGCCCATTCTCATTCTTATGTGAACTGCCTTAAATAACAATAAACTGGTTTCTTTGTAATATCGTTTTCTGTTTTTTGTTTGTTTTGTTTTTATCAAAATTTAAGTGAATTGCTTTTCTCACATTGCTTTAACTTCCTTATCCAAAATAACAGCTGTTCCCTTGGGGATCTTGCACATGCAACGCTCAATGTAAACACTTTATTAACGTATCACAAGCTCGTGGCACCGCCTTAAGACGTCAAAGTAATTACTGTATAAATCGTTTTCGATTAGAACCCCTCCCTCCTTGATATTTTATTTAAAGACACAAGCTTATACAATAACATTTCGAGAACCTATTAAAACATGACCCACAAGTCATATCTCAGAAATGCTAAGTGCCTCGATTGCTTATTTTTAAATTAACAACAGAATTATCATTGAGTAAACAATATAATTTGTATCTGGTTTCAAAAACATTGTCAATTAAATGGGATAAGTCTTCTTAGACCATTTATTATCAAACATAATTGAGTCAAGCTGCCACTTCATGAAAACTGTATGGCAACTTGGTTCTGAATTGACCCGTTGATAATTCTTATTTCATGAAGTTAAGCAATCTAATTTTTCATATACAAATTGGTTCCTGTTGTACAGGTTTTGATATTCACGAGGGTACTAAAAGACATGATTTCTTAAACTTTTTAAAAGACCCTATTTAAAAAGTTTAGGAGATCAGGAAAATCATTTCATCAATCTCCTAGGTATAGTGCAAATCAGACAGTAATAAGGTCAACGTTAAGAATTATAGGGGTATTTCCAAATTGTCTGCAGTTTCTAAATGTCTTAAGCAGGGACTAATACCGAGCATATTGAGAGAATAGCGTTAAATCCGCTCCCACAGTTTCGTTTTTATGGGAGAGTACCAGTATGGCGAAACGCCATCAATTTTTGCACCTATGGAGCTTTGGAATTCCCAAGCAGTTATTGCAGACACGGAAAGACAGCTGTTTGACTGACAGTTGGACAGACAAAGACAACTTCCGCTTTGTGGTGTTGTGTGCTACATAGTATGACAATTAATTTTCTATGAAATAAATTAAAACAAATAAGAAAGAGAGCTGTAGTCGTGTGCCCCGTTTCCAACATATCCTGTTCCCTTGAAAATGGGAAAAGAGGATCATGAAGTTGTGCAAATGTATGTAACAGGGAGAAGGAAACATTTCCGACCCAATAAAGTATATATATTCTTGATCAGCATCTACAGCCGAGTCGATATAGCCATGTCCGTCTGTCTGTATGAACACCGAGATCTCGAAGACTAGAAGAGCTAGCAAATTTTGTAAAAAATGTTGAATAGCTCCTACAATTTTGAAGATTTCAAGCTGTATGTCGCGCAAAAGGCTCCCAATCTCAAAATAAGGTTCAAGAAAGATTGCATAATTAAGTTTTGGCAGAGATATAAAAATCATCAAAAGGGGGGGGAAAACGTTGCATACTTTTTGGCGCTACATGCGTTTTTTCTTCACATAATGTTGAAATGGTCACATTAATGCTAATGCTCTGTTAATTAACATAGGGAAAGGCTATTTAACACTAATTGCTCTGAGTAACGGGTATATCGAAGTCGGGCAGGACCGACTTTAACTTACGCTCTCGTTAGGTCAAAAAACGACAACATGGTTACTTCGAACATGGACAACATGGTACTGCAATTAAGCAGAATTCGAGTAGAAACTCTTGTTTCAAGGTATCGTTAAGGCAGAAAACTTAGCATTTCGGGGTTTACACGATGAAGCAACTTCATGAAGTCTTCGTAGTAGTCGGGAAATTCTGGTGAAATTACTGAAAGTTATAAATGAAAGGTATAGAAACTCACCTGATTATTTTGTCTGCAGAGAAAACTTCATGAAGTTTGCTTCATCGTGTAAACTCCAAGATAGAAAGGACTAGAAGACTCATTTCTGCGATATGATAGGCTTTAAATATAAAATTGTCGATATACGGGGGTGTCCCAGAAATTTTCGTATAAACGGTTTCGTTTCGAACTGCAACTGCTTGCCCTTACATGTGAAGTGCCTCCAAAATACAAGGCTACAAGATTAGACGACAAAAGTTGAGATTTAAAACCGACTGCTCAGCGCCAAGTATATTTAAAGCGTACGGTTTTCGTTCCCTATAATCTAGAAGGTGACTTTATTATGTTTAGTTTAGTTCAAAATCTAATCTTTTATACGAAAATCTCTAGAGATTTCTGGGTCACCCCCATAGGCACGCATCTTTAATATTTATGAGCTAGTATTTTCTGTTCCCAAAATTTGGTTGTAAAGTTGTTAAATGTGATCTGCGTGCAAAGAGAAGGCTTACCCCCGATTTATGGTTTCCGAGATTGAACTAAATAGGAAAAAAAAATGTCCACAATGCTTAGGCAAGAATAAAATGGTTCTTTTTTTTAAACCTTTCAGAGCTGAGAATCATTATTTCCGTTCGATTATGAAAACCGCATGCCCAGGCACTCGGCTGATCTTTATCAAGCTAGCGTAAATGTCGAATATTTAGATTAAATGAACGATTTGACATAACCTTTGACTCTGAATCTGACTGGCTTTATTGGGAAATTGTCATTGCTCTGTGGAATTGGATGCTGGATGGTGCTTTTTTACGAATATAGTTCCTCCGCTGCTTGAAATCTGTAACTCTGCTTGAAATCTGGAATCTGTGAAATGCATAGAACGAGTAGGCTAAAAGACGTCTTCTAGCAAGGCTTGGGGGGCCTTGGCTTGGGGCATCTTGGCTTGGGTTTGGGACATTTAGGTTTCCTGCGGCGACGCCTCTTTCGCTTGGGCTTACAAGCGCGTGGCTTGGGCTTGCATCCTCGCTTTTTGCGTTTTGGCTTGCAAGATGCCCGCTTACGTTTGCGCTTACACATGGAACAGTCATTCGCACTACTTGTTGGAATTGGAGTAGCAAAGAAGTCACCATCGAATTCAGCTATAACGAAATTCGAGCTGTTGCTGCGGCTGCAACACCTTTTGTTATCATCGTATATTGGTAAAGCGTCAGGTTCCGGTAGTTTTCGTGCAAGTCGGTAGACCTCCTGAGACCATAAATGTCATTAATTGATGCGGAACTTCCCTTATTTTGACTTACCGGTGAATATAGCCAGCGTTGACTTTCAGGCATGTTTTTCCAGCGCATGGCCGCCTGCTGCACTAGTCCGTGCCCATGAAACACATCGTTATAACGGAGATGGAACTCCCGTAGAAAATTTATGTATGGATTCCCGGTGACATTTGCCGGATACATACATTTCTGTAATTCTGGCTGTTCGCGATTTAAGTTTTCATTATCGTTGTTTTCGACCTCGCCGTCAGTCGAATGATGCGAATGCTCCGAATCCCCTTGCATGTCGTTGTCAACCTGGTCTGCTGGTCTATCGACAATGACATCGGTGCTGAGCGATTGATTACTCACCACAGCTCCTCCCACAGTGGCGCTGCCGTCAGTGGTCAGCTTTCCCTCAGACTTGCTCGAAGACATCTTTACGCTTGAGCAATAGGTATAGAGTCAAAACTAACAAAAATTCTTAAATTTGGTGGTTTTGAAAAATATACAATTTTACCAAAAGATTATAAATTTATTTTCCTACACAAACTTTAGGTGTGTTTTGTATAAGATGTGCTAACTGAATGAAGTAAAGCAAACTTGCTTCATAGAACTTGTCTGCTTTTCAGTTTGAGTGAAAACACAGGGAGTACTTTGTTATTATTTTTTTTTATATTTAATTTCAAACACTTTTGAATTAGAAAGGTGGATGACGATAAGTAACTTTTTCAAGTAGTAGTAGTAGTATTTTTATTAATAATAATAATAAAAATATGGCTAAGCTGTTAGCTGTTTTCTTTTAAAGAATTAAATTTACAATTGATTTTTTCTATTTGGAACATTTTTACATTTATACTATTACAGAATTACGACTAGCAATCTTACGTATCACAATACAATACAATTATAACAAGGATAGTTGCTTTGATTCATAACAATGCACCCCAGCAGATACTACCCGCAGCTGCCCCGCTCGTCACGAGATATCACGCCGTTCTCGCCTAGGATGCAGTTGTTATGTCTCAAGATTGACACTATTTAAAAATCTCTAATGAACTCCTGTCTATATTTGTACGCCTCCCTCAGATAAGAGATTAGAGCGGGCCAGTTGGATCCGTTCAGTAAGTCAAGCATTTCCGTTGTTTCTAGGGTCCATTTTCCGAGGTGCAGTGCACGGTGCTCACCTAATATCGGACATCGCGCCATGAAATGGGCTACGTCTTCTCTTTCATCCAGGTTGCATAGAGTGCATCGGCTTTCAGTCGTTCCATGTGGCATATAGTTGAGTCTGAGGACTTCAGTTCTTGCCCGGAAAATAAGCGATATTCCTTATGTGTCCAAAGTAAAACATCTTTTTAATGTAGAAGCGAAGCAATCGCTCTACATCTTCGAATATGCTAAATCCCCAGACTTGGGCCACATAACACAGAATTATCCTGGATGTGGCTAAAAACAGCTTATATTTGGTGCTGTTGTTAACTTTCTTCTTCCCAAAAATATGCTTCCAAGTGCTATTAATAGCGACTTTAGCGTCTGTCAATTTATGTGCCAAATGCTTCTTAAGGGGGTCTTCTCATTGAGCATCTTTTTATTTTCGACTTTTTTTTTGCATTTATTTATAGCTTGGATATTCAAAAATATCCCCCAAAAGGATTTTCAAAAACTCGAATTAGTTTAGGAGATATAGTCCTTTTAGTGACCCAATGTGACCTAAATTCCCAAGCAACTGCAAACTTAAGGGGGTCTTCTCATTGAGCAACTTTTTTTAAACCCTCGTATTTTGACCTATGCGTTAAGTTTTCTCCGGACCGATTTTGATGAAACAAAGTGAATTCGACGGAGAATTGTCAGCTCTTTAAAACTGCATTTAAACATTTTTGATTTTTTTTTTTTTTTTCCAAAAAATTACTTCAAACTTTAAACCGTTTATCCGAAACCACGTTTTCGAACTGGCGGCCATGATATCTCAGTTCAACTAAACCGATTTTCATGAAACAAAGTGGAATCGACGCAGAATTGTCACCATTCTCGGCGAACCTCGACCATAATTTTAAAAAATTTTTACATTTTTTTTTTAAACTACAAAAAAGCCCGATGAAATTTTTTGAATGGCCGCCATTTGTCAAAAAAATACAAAATTAAGTTTGAGGTTAGCGAGAATTACACTATACTGATTATAACCCCGTTTTTTCATTGGAGCGGCCGATCGTCCTCGAATTTTTTTCACCACCAACTTTGAAGTCTCATTACTTTTGAACAGCCCTGTATCGAGGGCAAAAAATTTTTATTTACTTTGAACCTTTTGTTCCAATAAATAAAAAAGTTTTCAATTATTCTTTGCGTTTTCAAATAAGAATTTTTTAAAAAGGGTCCAAAAAGGGTTTTGCCCCCTTAAATGACATAATGGAAGTCAGTAACACGCCTAGGTATTTGTACTCCTTTACTGTTTCTAGCAAAACTCCAAAACTCCGTCAATACGATGAATCGGTCCAACACCATACCATGAAAAGAAGCCCTACCACCTCCATGTTTCACAGTTTTGTGTACTTGGGATCAAATTCTTTGCCTTTCGGACGACGAACATTCCTTTTGGCATCATTTCCAAATAACTTTATTTTGGTTTCGTCACTCCAGAGGAGGTTTGCTATTGCCAATCGTCGACGAACGGTCCGTGATGACACAATATTCCTAATTTCATTGGGAATCGTCCTGGAAGACTTGAACGGGTAGCGTTTAACCAACTGAACCATGCGATCGTCGGTCTTAGATGATGATTTTCTAGGTGCTCCCCGAGTTTCACCTATTTTTTCCTGTTTTTAAGGCATTGGTTACGAAGTTTTGAGAACTTTTCATTAACATGGCAATGGATTTATACGTTTTTCCTTCATCTCGGAGTCGTCGAAGTGACGCCCACGGTCCATCTAATACAATTTTAATGCTTATCCCCATTTAGTTATATTTTCCTAATGCCTTACCTTCTGCAACCAAATAATTGTATTTATAAACTACAGGTTAATGATTTGCTTCATACACCTATTTTATTGACCAGCCAAGTTTGCAGTCTAACCAATAAAACAATCCACAATTTTTTCCAGAAAGCTAATTAATTCCGGGAATTCACCCAAGTCGTACCGAAACAGTGTAACCATATTAAAAAAGTATAGCTTCCTTATTAAATGTTATGTTTATATCGATTTAAATCGATATTTAAAAAAAAATAAACTTCACACCTATTATATTGTCCATGAGTGTACATTTGCACGACTTTAGTATACCCTTTTTACTCTATGAGTAACGGGTTTAAGAACGATTAAAAACTTGATTGATTTAAAAAAACTGAGGGAGTACTTAGCGTAGAAACAGACAGACGGACGTACAAAGCTCAATCGACTCAGCTCGTCGAGCTGATCAAATATATATTCATATACTGTGGTCGGAGATGATTCCTTCTATGCGTTCAAAACTTCTGGGCAAAATTATAATACACTTTTCAAGTGTATCAAAATGCTACCACTGTGGCGGGTCGCCTTGCTTTAAGTCGAGTACGGGTCTGGGGCAAAGTCTCAACGTTTTAGCTCATTAAAATCGTCTGACACCAGAGTTGGAACCTTACCCAAACGCCGCAGCACACCCAGGCATACAAATGTGGAACAAGACAATCAAATTCTTCAACTTATCGCGGTGCATGCCCTGAAAAATGTTTGTTATCAATAGATAAAGAGCTCTCCAGACTGTTGGCTAACCAAGCCGCCTCTTATCTGTCGTTGATAATTTTCAAATCACAACCATAACGTCGCCCCCCGGCCAGCATTTGCTGACCAAAACAGACCCCAGGCAATTCAATTGACGCCATTTCCATTTAATTTATTTATACTGCAATTAGCCAGCGTATTTTGATTGGTATGCAATGAATTGTTTCTCAGATGGCGCTTAGGAGGTCTGTATGAGATGGGGCAAGCGGTTCTTATCAAGCGAAGTCCGCAGCTGGCAGCGGCAGACACAGCCGGGCGTATACGTTATGTCGAAACAAAGTTTCCAAGCATTTAACGCGCTCGAGTCAGTTCCCAGGCAGGTGTCAACCGACGCACACGAGGCATACCAAACGCGTTCCGTTCGAGAATAAAAATACAAAAAGTAATTAATTAGCATATGCGCTGCTCTCTTTCCCTCTCTCGGTGTCTTTGCTCGCGTTGTCAGTACAATTGCCTACAGAGTTGCAAACGAATCTAAAACATTCACTCCAAAAAAAACCAACATAATGCTGGATCCCATATCGGACACCCCCCTGGTCTTGGCCTATGCCTTTATGTCGCTGCTGGTCTTGATTTTATGCTTCATACTGGTGAATGTGGTTCATAATCTATATCGGAGCATAAACAGTGAGTCCATATCAAGTCCCAGGCAACTGAAGACCACCATCATGGAGCTAGATGCCATGAAAACCGGTTAGCAGTGCGGAGAGCGGCTAGAGCAGCCAGCCAAGAGAAACGGCTACATGAGAATCTCAATAAAGAGCCCAGGCCGAGACAAGTTCTGTGTTGAGCCCGCCCGCACACACACACACACACACACACGCAACAAACACACAGATGTGACGAGAAGCAGCCGCAATTGGCTGCATTACCCTCTATACTTACATCTGGATAATAACTAAACATTAAATGCAGCCTCTAGTCACTTAATTAGCGATATACATGTACCACTTAGGGTTATGCGACATTGATGATGTAAATAAAAGCAACTTGACTCTTAACACAAACAATGGAAGTTAATGGCGCAGGGGGTTTGGGCAAGTACAAAGCAATTATTCGGCCCAGACACTACGTACATTCTCCGTCTCGTAAACGTCGCCTGATCGCCATCAAAAAATCCTTATCTTATCTTTGCGCCACGAAAACACAAAAATGTGACTCAAATCCAATCAATAATTGCTGTCCAATTTTGATTAGGTTATTAGGTGCACACGAATTAGTCATAGATTTTTACATAGTTTATTTAAAATAGCATGTTCCATCTAAAAATTTGCAATTGGAGCGCAGTTTCTTGTTATTGTAGCTGGATGAGTGTTAAATGAGCATACAAATGATAACAGCAAAGCGTTGATGATGCTGATTGTTGTTGGTGTTGTTATTATGTGTGGTGGTTGGTGGTGGTGCCGGAGTATTGCAGTCCAGGTGGTAACATCAATCCGTGGGATCACTGTGAAAGCATTGAAATGTTTAGTTATCTGTCAATTTAGGCAAGGATTATACTATACACACTGTGTCCAAAAGTAAGATAAAAAAATCATTGGAAATAGTTACTCTTTCAAAGGGGTGTGGAGTTTAAGAAGATTTTTACTTATAAACTTAAAATCGGAATAAAGAGTGGAAGCCACTTTGAAGGCAATAATTCAATTCATAAAGTGCGCTGGCCAAAAACTGCCATGTAAGTGACAAAAATATTAATAATATATGGGAAATGGAATTACTTAAATGTGCAAAAGAAACACCCATGCCTAGAAAGTCCGTAAAATATCGACTAGAAGCACCGTCCATAAATTTGTTCTCTTCAAAGGTTTGTGTTATGAAAGACAAGACCTATTGTGAGTTGAGGGCCATGAGTGCACACACTTTAAGCTACAGAATACTTAACCACTTGTAAATTGCACTCAAAATATAAAAACAAAGTGCCTTGAGTAGGTTTTATTGTATTGAAGATTAATAAAACTATTGCCTTCATGTGCTTCAAAAATAAATTGATAAGCGTCTTGAGAAAAACGATACGTGTTTGTTGCCTGTTTTAGCCACTGCTTAGTACGCCACACAAAACACTGAAGCTCTTGGCTTATTGTGGGCCAATTTATCATCTTCTTCATAGCTGCTATGTGCCAGATAAACTTAGAATTCGCTCTGTTATTTGTAGGTTTATGTGACAGAAGCTCTATATAGAAGATTAAAAATCAGCACTAAATCTAACAGTTATCCGGAATGCGTTGGCGGCCTTTCTCGACATCGAGGGAACTTTCAACAATGGCACTCCGCAGGGGGAAGCCATTTTCCCGCTTCTTTGGAACCTGGTTCTCAACGAACTTGTTCTTACCTTGAGGTTAGGGGGACAGCAATACCCAGATGACCTGATTCTAATGGTAACGGGAAAATTCTTACCCACAATCAGTGAGCTATTGCAATCTACTCTTGCTAGCACCCTAAGATGGGCAAATCATAACAGTCTAGGGGTAACCCACAGAAGACCCAACTGGTGCAAGAACCCTTAGCTCTCACTCTCTTCCATTGGAGGAACGCAACTCAACCGGATCAATAAAGCGAAGTTCTTCTGGAATAAAAACTCCGAGGAACGAATGAAGAAGGCACTAGGCGCGTACTACGCCTGCAAAAAGACTTTCGGTATGAAGTGGGGACTGCAACCGTTAATCATTCATTGGTTATACACAGCGGTTGTCGGAAGGCGGCCAACACCAAATCCCACCTAAACAACCTCCATAAAGTACAAAGAGCAGCTTGCCTGGGCATTACAGGATCCCTGCGATCCACCCCCCAAGCGGCCCTGGATGTAATTCTGAACCTGGAACCAGTAGACACTTTCCTGAAGTGTGAAGCTTCTAAGATTCTGGGAACTGAAACTTCTTAAAGTATTCACTTCATGCCACAGCATTATTCTGCAGAAAGTAGGAATAAATGCAGAGGCAAAGGGAAGCGACTACTGCATACCAGTTCAGAAATGGAACGACAGCTTTGGAACTTGATTCCCAGAGAGAGAGGAATGGAAGCAAGACACTACCATCAGGGAGAACGATCAATACATCTACACAGACGGTTTGAAAACGGAAGAAGGCACAGGAGCAGGCATCTTCTCTGAAGAACTTGCGACACAGCTCTCATTACGTCTAGCGAACTGATGTAACGTTTTCTAAGCAGAGATTTATGCTGGCCAGCAGGTGGCTAAATTGATAAACACCTTAGATGAAACTCCAAGGAACATTTCAATCTTGGTCGACATCCAGGCTAGCATTAAGGGGTGATTCTTCATGTGGAAAATTTTTTTTTCATTTTTGTATAGCCTGGATATTTGAGAATATCACCCTAAAACGATTTTTTGAAATTCAAAATACTTTAAAAGATAGAGCATCTTTTTCGAACGGGGGGCGTATTCAGCAGATAAATCGGATTTACGATTACTGATTTACGACTTTCAATTTTCTGATGATTCTCTGTTGAATGACACTGATTGCTTAGTTTAGGTTATTCTCTGGTTTATTACATTTGGTCAAAAATACATTGGGCGTATTCAGCAGATAAATCCGATTTCCGATTACAGATTTATGATTACCGATTTTACCTGCTGAATACAGCGATTGCCGATTGCGATTGATAAATTTGACAATCATGATTGCTGAGATGGAATCAGGTATGATTGGTGAGACTATTAACCGATCGTACGGCCAACTGTTTACCCCATAACGGGAAATGAACTGACAAACTTACAGCATTAAAAGCCCTCAAAAATATTACCTAAATTTTCCATAGTTGTAATGTATTTTTAAACTTATCAGTCAGTGTTATTCAGCAGAGAATCATAAGCAAGCGTAAATCTGTAATCGGAAATAGGATTTACCTGCTGGATGAGCCCATTGCCACAATTTTTGAGGGCTTTTAACGCTGTAAGTTCGGCAGTTCATTCTCAAATTTGGCGTTAACAGTTGGCCGTACAGTCTCACCAATCGGCAATCCCTGTATTCACCGCCTAAAATCGGCATTTATAAATCAGTAATCGAAAATCGGATTTATCTGCTGAATACGCCCATTGTGTTCGCTAAAACGAGTCATATTTGTGTTACTTTAAACGTATTTATCTCGAAACCACGTTTTTCGAACTGGCGGCCATGATATCTCCAGTTACATATACTGAACCGATTTTGATGAAACTTATTGCAATTGACGCAGAATTGTCACCATTTTGGTCTGAATCTCAATCATAATTTTAAAAAATTTTGTACTATTTTTTTTTACACTAAACTACAAAGAAAAAGTCCAAAATCGGTTCACATTTTTCAATGGCAGCCATTTTGTCAAAAAAAATTTGAAAATTTTTTCGAAGTTCAGACCAGAATGACATCTATTCTGATTACAACCCTGTTTTTACTTTTCATTTCAAACAACCTCGAGACGAGAAATCGTGGCCGCCAGCACTATACCTTTTTAATGACCCCCCACTTTGACGGCCAAGAACTTTTTGAACAGCCCTCTTATCGAAGCTGAAACATTTTTATACACTTGAAAAGTGTATTCTAGTTTTGCCCAGAAGTTTGGAACGCATCGAAGGAATCATCTCCGACCACATATAGTATATATATGTATTCTTAATCAGCATGACGCGCTGAGTAGATTGAGCTTTGTCCGTCCGTCTGTCTATTTCTACGCAAACTAGTCCCTTAGTTTTGAAGCTATTAAGCTGAAATTTTGCACAGAGTCATCTTTTAGCTGCACACTGCACATATGTCAGAACCGAAAATCGGATGGTCACTTCTTGTGGCTGCCATACAAATTTCTTTTTATTTAGTTTTTTCATTTAATGTCCCGATGACACAAGACATATAAAGCTTATAAATTAAGACATTTGTCACCCTCGTCTGGGTACCTGGTCATGGGCTACGAGTGCGCAAGGAACGATTCAGCGCTGCCAGCGACACAAGCGGTAACGGACATTCAAAGACCCATGAAGAATATCATGACGGAAGTCGAACAAAAAGACACGACCAAACTCGACGGATCCCGCCTATTTCGGGTCCTAAGAATCGAACTGCATCATTACTTTTTTGAATTACCACGAGCCTTTCATACGATTCGTTTTTTCAGTTTCTTATCAAGTTTGCCAGTTTCAAGGAAACCACACATTTTTGGTCGGTGTCAAACTTTAACAAACTGTCTTGTAATGTTACAAGCTAAAAGTTTTGGGAACACTCCCATATATTGGGGCTAAGAGGGCCATCCGGGTCACTAAGTCGAAAAAACCAAACTAAACAAATATTTTTTAAGGATTTTTTGCTCATGTTTCTCCAGTATTGATTTTAAAGAGACTTTGAGATGGCGATCTTTCGTACAGCTACATGGAATAACAAGATTTTTTTTTTAAAAAACTATCACAGTGTTAAAGGTATCACTACATTCATTTACGGTTAGGCGGTACGAAGCTCGCCGGGACATCTAGTTTGTTATAAATGATGAGTGTAGCATGGAACCGAACCGAAACAGCGGTTCATTTAGCCTCAAAAAACCATGACACGGCGGTTCCAAGTTAAATGCTGGAACTAATGGACTTAGCCTGCATATCTCCGTATATAAGGGACATGGTTCAGTTAGCCCCTTAAATCCGAGTGGATTGCATCCCTGCTACTGATGGTTTGTTTTTACTCAAAGAATATTATTCCGTGAGGATCCCAAAATACTGAAGCCATAACCTTGCCAACTAGTGAAGTGCCACTAATTCAGCTGGCGATCGATTTGACTTTTTTACTGTAGGTTTTTTCCAAGGTTCCAAACCGCATGAAAAGGTTTATCCTTTTCTGATGCAACAGTACCAAACAGAGCTGTTGTGTCTTTGGTGCACTGTAAGTGATGTGGGTATCAGTTTGAAATTGCATTCGTGGATCCTACTGAAATTTTTGCGTTTTCAGCTATCTCTATCCTAAAGTCAGTTGTCAATCGTTGATTATCCAAAAACAGAGTCCGCTTAACATTTATCAAGCTACTTCTGGCCTTGAACAGAACATATTTTTCCCAGCAACTCACGAAGTTTTTTATTTTCAATATATAGCAAAATATTTCCGAATGTAATCAAATGCCACAGTTTTTGAATATATTTTGGGACTCAGACGCATACAATCTCGGTAGGTACCAAATTATTTTGCTTATCGTGATGTTTTGCATTATGAGTTTCCACATTCACCCTAATCTCCAGACTTGGCACCGTGTGGGTTCATATTATATCCTAAACTCAAAAAAACAATTCAGGGAAAAAGTTTTGAGTCAAGTAAAGAGATTTAAAGTGAATCGCTAGGCCATCTGAAGGCAATAGCGAGAGGTAATTTTTTTCTAGGCATAAGTTTATGGGGCATTTTGTTGTCTAAATTTTTGGACACAGTAGTTTTTATCTTACCCCGAGAAGGTCTTTGGATGCTGTGACGTCAAATCATCATCCTGGCTGCCCAAAGCCTTTTTCACATACTGAAAAAGAAAAATTTTATCAACTTAAAACTCAAATATGTGTATAAACGAAGCCTACCATGGGATTCAGTATAATCTCTTCTTCCATTTTATTGATTTGTTTAACTAAATCCAGAACCTGCGTTATGTTCGTTTGCACATTTAGGAACATATACGGTGAGTTGTACTTTTCTGGATCGTCCTTGAACAAGACCATTCCATCCTTTTGATTGATGCAGGCATAGATTTCTCCCGATTTGATCTGAAGATTAAAGTAAAGAACAAATATATTTATAAGGTGAC